>ML093115.1:38548-82142 GCA_003697995.1 Taxidea taxus jeffersonii | reverse complement strand
TTCTTCTTTGAGCCTGAGACCAGAGGGTTTCTTGAAATTTTGAAAAGGCAAGTGGGGTGGTTTAGAGGTGGGGCAGTGGGCAGCGGCTTGGCTATCAGGCCCCGGTCTAGTTATTGCTATCTTGTAGAAGCCCTGGAATTAATGTAGTATTCTTATAGTTGATGTAAGAAGTTGCCTGTTGTGAGAGCAGGGCACATCCCACACCTCGTCCTCACCCCTCCCTGGGTGTAGAAATGTCCCACCAGCAAGGGGCCTGCAGAGACTGTGCTGTGGGCTTCAAGGTGGACGGGCCACCAGGCAGGCTAGCAATGACCAGCAACCCCGGTGGCCTTAGAATTAAATGAAGTCACCTAGCTCAGCCCTAGGTAGGAGCCTGGTATGCTTCGAGCATTTGGCTTTTAGCTTTACCGTTTTAGTCCCCGAGTCAGTCTCAGCCAAGATGTGCTTATAGGCACTGAATCTGTTTGTTGAATGACCCACATTTGTTAGTTTCCTCTGCTTCTAGGAGGGGCCACACTCCCTGCGTTCACCTTAGGAAATGAAAGACCCTCATCTTCATCTCTCTCTTCCCCTCTCCTCCCAGAGGAAGAGTTGACTTAAACATAAGAGGTTCTTGGCTAATTAAAAGTGAGTGTTGTGTATGTGGGGGTGGAGTTGAAGGGGGACTCTGTCCTAGTTGAAAGCTGTACTGTTTTTCTTTTTTCTTTTTAGATTTTATTTATTTGACAGAGAGAGATTGATCGATCACAAGTAGGCAGAGCAGCGGGCAGAGAGAGAGAGAGAGAGAAGAGGAAGCAGGCTCCCTGTGGAGCAGAGAGCCTGATGTGGGGCTCGATCCCAGGATCCTGAGATCATAACCTGAGCCGAAGGCAGAGGCTTAACCCACTGAGCCATCCAGGCGCCCCTGTTTTCTGGTTTTGATCAGAGAGCTTTTAGCATACATTTACTTTGGCTCCATCCTGTCTTGAGTTTCGAAGTGAGCGTGGCATTTCCATTTTTAATTGTGTGTTAGAGCAGCACGGATCTGGCCTGGGTAATTTGCGGTGGGAGTGGTGCTTGGAGGGTCTGTACTCTGTAGGAGTCTAAGGCAGGGAGAGCTGCGTCTTTCTGTTCTTGTCCAGCTTACAATTTCTGTTCATGGTTATTTTTCTGGAATTGCATATTCAGCTTTTCCTTGGTGAACCCAGGCTCTTCTTAAGGTATTGTTTCCGCCAGGCGTCTTAAGGTATTGTTTCCGCCAGGCGTGGGGTTCTGTCTAGAGAGGTCTTTGTAGATGCCCGGTTCTTCTGCACAGCCAGCTCCCTGCTCCTCGCCGAGGCGGGTGGGAAGTGTGGGGCCCTCCCTGGGTGCAGGTGTGTCCTCTTCAGGGGGACAGGTTGGCCAGCCGGCTTGCTGAAGGCAAATTTTTAGACCCTTGTGGGAGTGGGCAGCTGCCCCTGAAATTTGCTGACGGTTCCCTGCTTCTTGCCACGTTTACTTGTTTCAGGAAAATGGCTTTTGTGAACTTCACCTGAGGCAGTGTCAAGACTGCCGGGACCACTTCCGTTAGGGAGAACTGATTGCAGGGATATCACTTCCACCTCCCTTGCAAATTCTGGTCTAGGAGGCTTGTGGTTGCCATGGAAACCAGGGACTGGGCTCCTGCCTCCTTCCTGCATCCCTGCTCTTCGTAGTCTCTTAAATATGAGCGCGAGCATCCGTGCACCGTGCTTCTGCCCACTTCCCTTCCGCACCCCCAAAGGACGAGTGTAAGCTGTCCCTGATCATCGAAGCAGTATCTGACCCTCCTGGAAACAATTTTATCAGTCTGGGAGTCCTCCTTGATGATACTCAGAGAGGGAGGGAACACACAGTCACTGGTTCTGGGGAGGGGGAGCTCCCCTCCAGGGCACTGGTTTGTGGGGTTTGAAGGCACCTCGGCTGTGAAGGGGGTGACGGCCACTAGTGTCCCCTGTGGTTCACATGTGAGTGCTTATGCACAGGTGGTTAGATCTGGCTTTTTATGCAGAATGTTCTCGATGTCTCTACCTCCCTTGGCTGCTTTTGAGCTTGGATGGGAGGAGAGTGTTCTTGAGTACCAAGCACTTCTGCTCCCTCCCTCTCACCGCTCCCCTTTCCCCCCTCATTTTTAGAGCTGGGCGCAGGCATGGAGGGCTGGCGGGAGAGATTCTCAAGTACAGGGTAAGGAGGCAGACAGCAGTCTGAATGACTTGTTAGGAAGAGATTTTGGTCCATTTTTGCTATTAGAAATGTAAAGAAGAGCTCTTAATCAGAAATGGGTTTCCCCGCCCCCTTCCTTGGAATAAGATAAACACTGGACCAGAATATTTTCTCTTTTCTTTAAGGCTCCCTTGTTTTGATTTGCATTTAAGGGGCATAACCCTCTTATAAAATACGTTGATGGATCTGTGCCCTTAGCTTGGACCATTCCAGAGAATGGTTGTGTAGAGTCCGCGTCCTCAGTGTGGGCAAGGAAACGGACGGTCTTGCTCTCTAGTCCTGCTCACTTGCCCTTTAAGCTTTAGTATATGTGCTGCTGAAGCGAGCACTGCCCTTTAAGCTTTAAAAGGGGTTTGACCCTCAGCTCCCTCCGACGGGGATCGTCCTTATTTATCTTTGTGTCCCCAGTGACCAGCAGAGTATCTTGTATGCAACAGATAGATGAATGTTTTTATCGATGTAAACCACTGCTGCCCGTAGCCATGTAAACTGTCAGGAAAGGAAGTCTTCCTGGAGGAGTTGTTACATCGGACACGCACGTTTCCCTTTTTAGAATCGTCCGGATCTCTCACCTCCACTCTCTCATACTGGGAGGTAGGTGCCTGTGTGTGTCTTGGGTCGTGTGCTTTGGAAGTATCACCCATCATTATTTGTTCATCTTCAAAGGCTTAGGAAAGAACAAACTGGTTGTTTTTGTTTTTTTCCGGTAGCGATAAAATTTTCTTGTCTCTCTTCCCCCTCCCCGTTTCTCGTTTCTCCACTCTTCTTAGTGCTCTTTGGTTCTGGTAATGCTCCCTGGGACCAAAAAAATGGGTTTGGGATATAAGGAAGTTTCTCATTTCACAGCAGGTTCTAGCGATCTCAGACTAATACAGCATAAGGTCAGTGAATTTCCATCCACCAAGATTAATGTGCGACGCCAAGAGAAGGGAGAAATGCCTTCTTGCCTGAAAGCCCTGTGGTTCTGGGGGTGCCAACCTGAGGTTGGCTGCAGTTTTCTAGTCTCTTTAAATATTTTTAAATATTCAACCTGATCCTCTAATTCCGTGACAATAAATATTCTCTGATGACGATGGTGATAAGCCTATCTGGCATTCTCTCCTCTTATCTCCTACTCACAGATTTTGCTTTTCCCCAGAGGTAGAGCACCCAGCTTTTTGTGTTCTTGGAGTTCAGTTTTTGAAGAAAATTTAGTTTAAATAGCACACAGGACGACTTGACAGAAAGCGACCATTATGTAGAATTAACACGAACATTAGTTGCTGTTGTCTGCCACATATACGGCGGGAGGACGAAAACGCTGAAAAGGAAAACAAAAGCCAGGTCTTATTAAAATGAGTTTTTTGTCTCGATGTTCTGCTTGGTGTCAGACCTATTCCGAAATGAACGGAGGCCGTGTGAGATGTTGCTGCTTTCGTAGGAAGTCCTGTTCTGTTGAGAATGTAGTCGTGTAATAGGCTAGGTGCTTTAGTGAATCAAGGAAATTGTTCTCTGAAACTATAATTTAACAAACACACAGAGCTTGCTTTGGCTCTGATGCAGTAGGATGTAAATCTGTGTAGTGCTTATTGGTTATTAGCTGGAGGGAAGGCCGCTCTAGCCAGGCGGATTATCTGGGGATAGTGGGACTAGGGGACCTCTCTCTCCAGGCCCGAGCCCGCCTTTGCTCCTTGCACACCTGGATGGGGAATGAATGACGATGCTTCCAAGTAACCATGAGCATGAATCAGCCCAACATTTCTTTGGGGGAGGGGGGCGTGGTTACTTTGTGATTAGCCTTTGATACGTTCATTAACTTAAACTCAAGTTCATTAACTTAAACTCTTTAGGAAAAATTTTCAGGTTCTGTCCATTCAAGACTCTTACAGGATGGGATTCTCGCCACTTTTAAATACATCTATTTCTCTCTGAGTCCTCCTTTCTCTGGAACACAAGTTACACATTTGTTCAGCCTGTTATTCTGCCCCCAGGAAATATGTTTGCCTTCGCTGTGACAGCCTTCAAGCTCTTGGTACGGTGTGGGGCCGTAATGGGCTTGTTGTTTCTGCAAATGCCGGTGTGGACTGCGGGGCTGGCACTTGGGCTTTCTGGAGCTTGTGGTTGGTTCTTCTGCTTTGTGGGGATTTGAGCCGCCTTTGCTGTCCTTTCTCAAGTCTTCTATACTCCTCTCGCCCCTGTACTCCGGTCTGCTTGAGTGAGGCTCGAATTAACAGAGCCCTTCCAGATCATCCGGGACGGGGATCACCTGTTCCAAAGGTGAGAAATCGAAGGGTAAGAGAGGACAGGCGTGCTGTGAGTCCTCACGACAAGAATGGCTTCTGTGGTCTGAAGGGATTTAGGAAGCAAAACAAAAATAGAGATCTTTTCCATTGCAGCTAACTGGTGTGGCTCCTGTAAGATGCCCTCCGGTTGTGGGTTTGGGGCTGTTGGTGGGGGACGGAGGAGGGCAGGTATAGCCTTCCCTTTTCTGCCTGAGACCTGCTTGTTGGGAGGTCCAGAAGGGCAAGGTTTGTGCACCCCACCTTTTGGGTTGCTCCCCCTTCTGCCAATGGCCTTGGGTGTAAACGTGTGCGTTTTCCATGTTCTTCAGATTTTTTGGCTTAAGCCTCAGCAGAGCAGGACGGACTTTCCTATTTGAGGACAGACATCGGTCATCTCTGGGTTTTAGTTACAAAGGTTCATCTTTTACCAGTCTCCTACATTTGCCCAGATAGGTACTTTTATTTTGTATTTTGTATTAAAGATTTTATTTATTTGACAGAGAGATGAGAGAGGGAACACAAGCAGGGCGAGTGGGAGAGGGAGAAGCAGTCTCCCCCCTTGAGCAGGGAGCCCAGAACTGGGCTCGATCCCAGGACCCTGGGATCATGACCTGCGCTGAAGGCAGAGGCTTAACGACTGAGCCACCCATTTGAAGACCGTCAGTATCATTTCCTCTTTCAAAGAATCAGCTCTATGGAATGACTCAGTTTGGATGGTCACACAGTGGACTTTTCTAGAGAGGGTGTATCTCCAGTGTGTTAACTCATCTCCTGGGAGCACTGAAACTGCTTTTGTTGAAATGCCAGTAAAGTAGTAGCCACCACAGGTATGCCAATGGGAAGGCACCCATTTCTCTTACTGGATACAGCTGACAGGGAGTCTGTTCCCAGACATGCTTGGCTTAGGTAAGCAGGCAGGCCTTGCCGAGCAGCACCCACATAGTTTTGCTAAGCAAACTAGAACTACAGTACATAAGGCGCTAATAATACAGCCCCTTTTATGGTGCCCCCCCCCTTTTTAAAATAAATTTTATCTATTTACTTGACAGAGACAAGCAGGGAGAGGGAGAAGCGGGCTCCCTGCTGAACAAGGAACCTGATGCGGGGATCTGTCTCAGGACTCTGGGATCATGACCTGAGCTGAAGGCAGTTGCTCAACCAATTGAGCCATCCAGATGCCCCTCTGGTGCTTCTTTTGGAAGTAGATCTTATCCACAAAAAAGGGGAGAGATCCAGAATTAAAATCACTTTGGACTGAGTTTGTTCTAATTGACGTACAGTATAAAGGAGTTCCCTGACAGTGCCTCCCAGGTAAACCAGCCTTCATGGCAGGTGCTCGGAGCGGAAGGCCCCTGGGACGTGGTGTGTCTAACACTGCGAGCACAGGCTTTGGAGTAAGGTAGATTGTTTTGCTCCGCATATATGCGCTTGAAAAGCTACTTCAAGTCTGAGCCTCCTTTCCCTTCCCTTGTTGGATAGAGGCAGCTGCGGGGCAGGTGGTTCTGGAACCTCTGCATGCATGAGAACCGTCCGGTGTGCTTGCTAAAATGCAGCTGCCTGGGTCCCACCCCAGGGTTCGATTCAGTAGGTCTGAAGTGAAGTCTGAGGATCTGCATTTCTACTAGATTTCCAGATGATTCTGATACTGTGGGTTGGAGGGTCGCACGGGTAACCACTGCTCTGAGGACTAAATGCTGTGTGTGGTTTAAAGCAGCTGGCTTAATTACTCTCTCATCTCTATTCTGTGTAGAGTCACTGTGGAAATGGACAGTGACTATCCCTGTCATTAAGAATTCTTAGGACCAGGTCACCTGGATCGAGTAGATCAAGGAGATGTAGCTTCGTTCCCCAAGTGCTTGCTCTCACTAGAATATTCTCATCCTGATAGTTTCTGTGACTCCTTTAGGTAATAATATAAATGAATTCGGTGAATCCCCTCGCCCACCTTTGGTGTATGCTCTGTGATGATTTTTTAATTTATTTTCAAAATAGGCTCTGTGCACACCATGGGCCTTGAACTCATGACCCTGAGATGAGGAGTGACATGCGATACTGATCCAGCCGAGTGCCCCTTTGTACAAGTAACCTTTGCTTAGACCAGTGAGTGAAGTGTGGTATGAATTCAACTATTTCTGCCCTCCTTCTCCCTCCCTCCCTCCCTCCCTCCTCCCCTTCCCTTCCTAGATGTCAGAGTTTTTAGCTCTTGGTAGATCTTCTTGTGCCTGTTAGAGACCATGCCTTATTGAGACTTTTTTCTTTATATGTCCCCAAATGTTTCCTTCCTGCTTGTTCATCTGCCTTGTGCAGAAACACAAGAGTAATAATGTCTTTCCTTCCCTTGCGGTTTATTTGAAATTATTTATAGACCCGTCACTGGCTGCCTGCCTCCTCTCCCCCTTATCCTCCCCATCCCTCGCCTTTCTCTGGTGTAATTTCACTTTAGATCATAGCTTGTGTACTGTACTGCCGACCTAAACACTTGCCATCTGAGTGAAAGGACTTTCCTGCCACAAACAACTCCTCCAAGCAGACAATGCGACTTAACCGTAGATTACCTTGGCAAGGGAATGTCATAATCTGGCTTGAAGTTCCTAACTCTAAGATGATTCCCAGCTTACTGTGGGTTACAGTGGGTGATGCTCCCTAGGACCAGATAGATGCATTCAACACACCCACACCCTTGACACAGTACATCTAGGTCTGGGATGGCTTCCACCATTTCTGGGCCATAGGGAAGAAAATGTGCAAACAGTGCTACGTGAAGTGATTTCTTTGCTTTATACTCCGTATTCTCGGATGGCATTCAGGCTGACAGGCAGACAGTGCAGTATCCATCACATCCCGGGTTTCAGAGTTCTTGCAGGCCTGAGAGTGTTTCCCATAGTCCTTTGCAGGCTGTGCATGTGCTTGCATGTGGCGGGGGTAGAGGTGGAAAGGAGGTGAGGATATATACGTATGTGTGCTAATGCACCTCTCATTCCTTCCCCCTGCACCAGATTTAATTTAATTGATACCCAGCGGGGGAATCTACCCATAAAACACACACCTCCGTAAGTCTGTCTCCACTTTCCTCTGTGTGCCTAACAGCTTCTGGGTTTTACAAATCACATTGCGTTTTAGACCAGGAGAAGGAGAGAGGACACTAAATAACACTCTAGGGGTCCCTGGGCACCTAGAATTCCTGCTTCTAGTCTTGCTTTCTGTGAAGGGCGGTTCTGTTTACTGATCAACATTTTCTCTTTCTTTTAAAAAGGAATTTTTTGGATTTTTAGCCTGTGGGGTTTTTAAAGGGGTGGTGGTATCTCCCAGAGAGTGTTGTGCAGAGATTGGGATGGAGCCCGTTCCCATAAGGAGATGCTGGGGAGAGAGAGATTTTCACCAAATTCTTGCAAGGGCAAATAGGGTCAGCTGTCATCTGTGTTTATTTGAACCACTGTCAGGAGTGGATGGGAATGTATTGGCTTACCATTGCCATGCCAACAGTTGCTAACCCCTCCCTCGGCGGGGCGTCCCATGACCGGAAACCAACCCATTCATTTATCCAAGTGACTCAGAATTCCATTGTGTGAATTCCATGGAATGGCGGTGTTTTGATAGAATGTCATTGTGTGTTCTCGAATAGTATTCAGTAGTAGCTTAATGCTTCTCTATAGAGTCACCAAATAACTTTTGTGAGCTACTGTTTCCCCTCATGTGTGGTGAGGGAGGGGAGTGATGGGAAGATGCTCAACAATGGAATAGGATTTTTCAGTTTTCTTTCTGTTCCAGAACCCTAGGAGTCTTCCTGTGCTGGGACATTTCTCCCCCACCTTTTTTAAAGATTTTATTTAATTGTTTGAGAGAGGGGGAGAGGGTAGGAGAGAGTATGCACGCACGAGCAGAGGGCAGAGGCAGAGGGAGAAGCAGACTCCCTACTGAGCAAGGAGCCTGACTCGGGACTCAATCCCAGGACCCGGAGATCACAACCTGAGCCAAAGGCAGACGCTCAACCAACTGAGCCGCCCAGGCAACACCTGCATTTGTCTTAATAGCAAATGCTTTTAGTTACTACCAAGTGGGGTGTTTAATTCTGGCTGCTTTGAGATTTCCTGGATGTTGGGTTACATTCGAGTGTATGCGTACACACTCGTGTGTGTGTGTGTGTGTGTGTGTGTGTGTGTCCCCACGGCTTTAGCTTTATTGACCTATAACATTGGGTTAAGTTTAAGGTGTGTGACGTGAGGATTCGGTGTACATACATATGGTGAAATGATTGCCAAATAAGGCTAGTTAACACACGCATCAGCTCACATAGTTTCCTGTGTGTGGGGGTTGTGTGTGTGTGAATGGTTTTAAGATTCGCACTCTTTTAAGTATACAGTACAGTATTAGCTCTAGTCTCCACGTTGTACCTTCTACCCCCAGAACTTACTCATCACCTGTAAGTTTATACCATGTCCACACTTCCTCTCTCACTCACACCCACATACATGCGTGTGCGCGCACACACACACACACACGCCACCATTCTACTCTGTTTCTAGAACTTGGGTTTTCTTAGATCTCCACATATAAGTGAGGTCACTCTTTCTCTATGACTTATATAATGCCCTCAAGGATTATCCACATCCCACATGATGTGGCAGGATTTCTTCCTTTTTTATGGCTGAATAATACTCCACTCTGTGTTCTGTGTACCATGGTTTTTTGATGCAGGCGCGCCCCCCCCCCCCCCCCCCCCATGGCCTTGGAGCTTATTTCCGGGGCTCGGCTCTCGTTGTAGATAATGCTGCAGTGAACCCAGGGTTGCACGTGTTGTTGGTGACAGTGTTTCCATTTCCTTCGGGTATCTGGTTGAGCTGGAATTGCTCCATGATCCCATAGTTCTCTAAAATGAGATGAAATTTTTTGAGGAAGCTTCCCAGTCTGTGTCTCCACCACCAGTGCACAGGGTTCTTATCTCCATGGCCTGGCCTGCACTTAGCTCTGTTTTTCTACGTCGGTTTTTCCTGTCTGGTGTTGATGTTCTATGTTTTCATATTTGCTTGGAATGAATTCAGAACATGGGAGAGCCCGACTCTGGAGATGATCCCTCTCCCGATGTGTGGTGCTTTCTTCCTCAGGCCTGGCTTTTTAGGGTTGGGGTCTCTGGAGCTCTAGGTGGACCTGTCCGGCCCAGCAGCTCCAGGCCCCCTGGGAGCCACACCCATCTTCTCCAGCCCGTGGTTTTATGATTTTATTGTTGAGCTAATCAGCGTGGAAGGCCAGGCGTGTGAGATTGTCTTTGTTGTTTGCTTGAGAAGAGGAGGCCAGGAAGGAATAAATTGTACCTTTCTTCCTGGAAGGTTCTTTTGTGGTGAGTGATTGCATTTCCAAACCTATTTCTATCTCAGAGGGAAGCTGTTGCAGGGGTGGCGGGAGTTGCAAAGTGCCCGGGGCCCAGCCGACTCCCTGCTGATGTGCAGGCCGTGTTTTATATTGTCCTGCTGTGGGTAGACAAGCCCGTACTTCCCGAAACCTAAGGCTTCGTGTTCAGACCCGGAAGACAGCGTTTGTCTCCTTTGTGTGTCTGTTCGGTGCTCCAGTACACCGAGGCATCTCCCTCGGCCTCTGTTCCCCTTTCAGATGCACGCACACTCGTGCTTATACTGTATGACGGGGTGGGGGGGTCCTCCGTGGGCCCCCGTACTTACCGGGCTTGTCCTTTTCCTCCTCTCCTTTCTCCGAGAGGAAACCGGACACGGCAGAGCAGGTAATCTGAGCTCATTTACAGTTTCACTGCGTGTCTGTTCGGCCACCAAGCCCAGTTTTGTTTTGCGATCCCTTGTCGAGTTCATTGCTGTCTCTGTAATCCTGGAACTGAGAGACCATGGCAGCCGAGAGCAAGGACGTCTGACTTGACCGGTGGCCCCGGCGGCCTCTGTCATGCCCCCTGTTCCTGTCTGCAGTACTGATTTGTGTCACGGGTTCTGTTTTTAAAACGGTAAGCCAAAAAAGAAATTACTTAAAAACAAAACAAAACCCCGTGAGGTTAGACTACCGTACCCCACAACTCCGACAAAGTGTCCACTTCCGAAAATACTAGGTGACATCCGGGATGCTGGGAGTTGTGTAAATTAGGCCAAGCAGAGGTAACCTTGGACGGGAACAGTTGAAAGAATAAGCTGGGGAAATGCATGCCTGCTCTCTTGTGAACCAATTAGGGCCAGGGTCCTGGATCCTTTCTGGGTGGGGGGTTAGCACTGTTCTCTGAGGGGACTTTGGATGGGTGGGAGTCAGGCCGGGGGGGGGGGGGGGGCAGGAAGCCATAAGTGTCCAGCTGGAAATGTGCTCCGACCAGGCCTGGTGACAAGTTGCTGGAGGTGGAGGCCCGGCCACCCTTCCCAGAACAGATGGATGGCCAGGAGCACGGTGTCTGGCTGCATATTGACACGGTTGAAGATGGGTGGATGGGTCTGCAGTCAAAGGGAGACCGTTAGGGCGTGTTTTAGGCTGGTGGAATTGAGGAGACTTCTCACGTGAGTCGTTCTGCACCCGCCGGCCCTCACTGGCTGCACCCACGTCTCTGCGACCCCGATTCTGATTGGCCCAGTTTGCTGGCGGAGCATTCTGCTGAAGCCAGCTGTGAGGAAGTGAGGACTGACTTAGCTTCTGCCTCTTGGGGTTCATCCGTGGATTGCAGAGGCAAGGAGGATGTCGCTGATTCCCAGGGTTCCGAGGCTGTACCATTGTTTCTGAACATTTGGAAAGTTGTGACCGTTTCCCCCCACTCTCCCAACCCCTCCTGCGTGGTGCGGCCCCTGCCTGCCCCCTCCCTTCCTGACGGTGCCCCTTGGGCTCTCCCCTTTCCCTTCACAGGGGGCTTGCCTTGTGGGGGAGGAGCAGCATCGCCTGCAAAGAACCCTGAAGACAGTCCCTTGACAGAGTGCTTCGCCCACTCAGCTGAGCTGGGTAGCTGGTTCTGGTTTTGGTGGGGCGGTGGACTGGGGGAGAGCACCCGGGGCTGAGGGCAAGCATGGGCTTATAGGGACCCATCACAGTTGTTATTTACTCTTAGTGGGGAAGCTGGGTTTGAAGTGGGTTAAAAAAACAAGATTTTGGAGGTGGGTCACTTTGATTTCATCTTTTTGGCTCAGTGTTAAGAACGTCCCTTGTGGTTGGACCTTTGTTTCAGTTGTGGGATCGCTGCCCTTCTCCCCATGCATCTGCCTTCCTCCATTGCTTTCACATTCTGTTAGGATCACTTAGAGCTTTGGGATTCTCACCCAGTTCTTCTGTTCTTTGCTCTTGGTCATCCTGCCCTCTCTTTGGTCCTGCCCTTCAGGGAACATGAGGGGGACCAGGCAGTACTGAAGCAGAGCACCAGGTCTGTGGCTGTGGCCCCCTTTGTGGGAAGGATGCGGATCTCATGGCTTGATCACATCCCGTTTGTAGATCAGGAGAATAGGCTCCATGCAGCCTTGGGCATTTCTGAAGGGCTTAACTGAACAGGAAGTCTCTCAGCCCTTCGGGGTTGCTGAAGTGGTCCATGCGGCTGGGGTGTTTATCTTGAGTCTTCTCTAACAGATTAGACTTCCGTTTGTTTCCTGGAACTAAGTGGGGGTTGGAAATTGTCAGGGAGTCGAGCTGCTCAGCGGGAAGCCTACTAGTCTGTGGGCTACGGCATTGGGGGGGCGGTTGTTTGGATTTCTGTACCCTCCTGGTCCCTCTGCCAGGGGTTTTTCCTGCAGGCTTTGCTCAGATCCTGTGAAAGTCCACCAAGCTATTCCTGTAGTATCCTGGCATAGACAAATAGGAGATCTCGGGAAAAGGAGCGATAAGTCACTCATCTTAGTAACAGCAGGGGTTTGTTGGTGAAATGGCTGGAAGAGAGATAAACATATTCGACAAGCTCCCCTGTGGTCAAAATGACATTCCTCTCTTGGAGAAGCTTCTATTTTGTGCTGTAAATGAGGTCTAGCTTGAGGACCTCCTCACCAGACCCTCCTGAGGGTTCCTTTCAGGCACCCACAGTGGGCGTGTACGTGCCACAGATGCTCACTGTCTCCTTGTCACTGGCTTCTGTGCACAAAGGTGGACGCTCTCCACGTAGTGCGTTCAGGTGAAGGCCCGGGGCTCACACCTGCCCTGCCAGGTGGCTGATGGGAGCGACTGGGAGGACTTTCATGGACGGCTATTGAGAGAGAATGTCGAGAGTTGTCGCTCATAAGATGTGAGGCGTGCGCCTCTCCTTCCCTCATTCCCCTTTACTTTTCTGGCTGAGGAGGTCACGTGGTTTGGTTTTCATCTGCAGATGACACTTGGAAAGATGTTTCTGCTTCCCAGCCTGAGGAATGGTTACCCTGTGCAGCCTGGAATATGGGGTGGACATTCAGCATTGCGTGGGGGATATTCTAGGCATGGTTAGGTTAGGAGGGTGATTTTCCTGCCTTTGACTCCCTTTTGCCTTCTGCGTGTGTGTGTGTGTGCGTGTTTAATTTTTTAAAATTCTGGTATAGTTAACGTACGGTATATATTAGTTTCAGGTGTATGACGTGGTGACTCAGCACTTGCCTACATCATTTGGGGCTCATCACAACAGAGGATCCTTAATCCTCTTTCCCTGTTGCGCCCATTCCCCCACCTCAGTAATCACGAGTTTGTTCTCTGTGGTTAAGAGTCTGTTGCTTGGGTGCCCAGGAGGCTTAGTTGGTTGAGTGATTGGCTCTTGATCTGGGCTCAGGTGGTGATACCAGGGTTGGGCTCCGTGCCCAGCGAGGAGTCTGCTTGAGATTCTCTCTGCCTCTCTCTGCCATGCTGCACGGGCTGTCTCTCTCTCTTTCAAATAAATCTTTAATAAAAAGAGTGTTTCTTGGTTTGCCTCTCTTTTTTCCCCTATGATTTTTTTTTTTTTTTAGCTTACATTCCACATATGCGTGAAATCATACAGTCTTTTGTCTTTCTCTGACTGACTTCCCTTAGCATTTTACTTTCTAGTTCCATCCATGCTATTGCAAATGGCAAGATTTCATTTGTTCTTACAGCTGAATAATAATTCAAATTATATATACACCAGATCTTCTTTATCCATTCATCTGTTGACCTTCTTTTACTTTCTTTGGATTGACACGGTTTCCTTGTTTTTCATGTAAAATTCCTATACCGCTGACACGTCTCCTAGATTCATCATGGCAGCTGGCGGAAGCGCCACAAAGCCTGAGAGGAAGGGCCGTGTCAGGGATTGCACATGAGCCCCCGTTTTCTGGTGCAAGAATTTTAGTGCCATTACTCCAGGATCACAAAGTACAAATAATAAGAAAGAGGGTACTTACTTGGCGTTTATATTCATTAGCCCTTAGCAGATTCTTTAATCATGATCATGGTTCCTCATCTTTAGGCAGTTGTCATAAGAGCCTAGACCTCTTTCATGAATGTTCAAGAAGACGCTCTTTTGTTCTCAAATAAGACCTTTAAGAAATGGAGGCGGGGAGCTCCTGGGTGGCTCAAGTCGGTTAAGCATCTGCCTTTGGCTCAGGTCACGACCCTAGGGTCCTGGGATCGAGCCCCACATCAGGCTCCCTGGTCAGTGGGGAGCCTGCTTCTGCCTGCCCCCCGGCTTATGTGCCCACGTGCGCTCTCTCTTCTCTCTCTCTCTCTCTCTCACAAATATTTAAATGTTCAGGAAGAGAGAATGTGTGAGGTGTAGTGAATCCTTTTATTACAGAGCAGACTTCACTCAACATTTCAGGTGGGGAGAGCTTTGGTAACACCCCACACTTCAAAAATTGCGCAGGATTGTGTTTTGGCCTACTACATGAATTTCTGTCAGAGCCCGAAGAGGACTATTTTGGGCCCTGTTGTGAAGGAAACACTCGGACCATGGTACATTACTTCAGTTTTGCTGTATCTTTTCTTGGTGTTAAGAATCGCGTTGGGGAGAGACACGTGTTTCTGAAGCCAGTCCTGCGGATTTTAGCCCTGGCCTACCTTTAGGACCTAGACAAGATGCTGGATTGTGAGTTTCCCTGTATTTTCCAGACAAGCAAGGGCCTGGAGTTGTAATTGAGTTGGTGGGGGAGAAGGTGTTCATCCTGTTACTTTCCTCGCCCAGCATCTGTTTCTTAGCCAGCATCATTCGTGCGGGCCCTAAAATTTGGTGAATGCCAGGGCTTATCCTAAATCCACCCAAATTAGAAGCCCTTCTCTGCCATGGTGATCCCAGTGGGGGTGTCTGAGGACTCTCTGTTGCCATCTCTTGGTGCTTGTCCGCAACTTCATGAGATTTCCAGTGGGCCCGGAAATCTTCTCTTTTTTCCCCGGTGCAGTAAGGCAGGTCTCGGTTAGCTGACTTACTACCGGAGAAGCCGAGGAACATGAGAAGCCCAAGCCGCTTCTGGATCGTTCTGGGACTAGTTCTGAGCACTGCCTTTGTGCTCCGGTATGTCACGTGCTGGTGGAGTCAAGAGTCACCCCCACCACGCAGCCCCATCGTGAGTGTTTCTGGTGGGGAGTTCCTATAGGATTGACTGTGGTTATACCCTTTGAAGGTTCCCACCGGGTATTGTTTTTTAATGAATGAGCCGTGAAGCATTCTAAGAGGTCATTTCTTCATAGAGTTTCCTTATTTCCTTGAAGGAAGAGAGGAAGTAAGACCTGATTCTTCCCTCACGGGGTGATTTCACTGTCCCTCCCGAAATCATCCCCTCCGCCAGGATTCAGGGAGATTTCTGGCCATTTGCAACTGGGTGTTGAGTAACCTCACGTTGAGAAAATGCCTGGGTTTTTGTTGAAATGTTTTAAAAACAAAATTGGCAGAGCTACTTCCAGACAGAGTGGAAAGGCAGATTAACATTTTAACTGGCTCTTTGAGGCTTTTAAAACTGAATGGACTTTAGATAATTTGTTTACACCTTGTAACTACAATACTTATCAGGAATTTCTTTGCCCAGGTCCTGGCTGGATTCCTAACTTCCATGTGGTATCCCAAGACTCCTAACCTTGTTTGCTTCTGCTGTAAGATAGGATTTTTGCTCAGGATTGCTGTGAAACTTGTCTCCACAGAGAAAGAACATTTGCAGCTCTTGGATCCTGGGGTTGGGGGTTGAGGTTGGATCCCCGATAAAAAGAAGGTTCTGGTGCCTGGCGTGACAAGAGCAGGCAGTTTTCCACAGGTGGTAAACCACAACACGTGGGACCTTTATGACTGACAGAACAAGAGGGCTTTGTTGCCGCTTTAATTGTTGATTAATGACGATCCCTCTCAAATTTGACATGGTTGCTTTCTAGCGCACACAAGAAGTCAGTGTCAGATATTTCCTTGATCATGACAGAGTCATGATCTCCAGGCTGTCCTTGGTTCTTTGACATTTCAGGGTGCCGTGGAAGATTTTTTTATTTAAAGCATAATTTCTAATTAATTGAATCAGAAGCTTCACTGCATGTTACTCTGTATACTGTTTGAGACAACCTGACAACCTGAGATTTATGTGCCTAAGTACTCTTTTTCTCAGGAAGATACTGTTCTGCGTTGGCTTACTAGTAGTTAGTGCTGTTACTAAATTTTGATATTATCTTTCCTCTGAGCAAACGCAAAGGCTCACCTTTTTTTTTTTTTTTTTTGGAAATCAAGACCTAAATGAGGTCGAGAGTTGGGCACTTCACCCGACTAAGCTACTCAGGCACCCCCACACCTTCCTTCCTTCTCTCTGCTTTCCAGTGCCTGCATTCTGAGGGAGTGTGGTGTTTGGGTTTATGGTATTTGGGTTTTCGGGCCTGCCTTCTCCTTGGGCACCCGGTGTTGCGATGGGTAGAGCGGATGAACACGCACATATTTGTGTCACGTTGGTATTCCTCAGGGTGTTTTTGGGTTCTGAAGGAAGTTGGGGTGTCGCCCTTCATGAGGGATTTTATTCATGGTTGGAAAGGTGGAATCTTAAGCAGGGTGTAGGATCATTTAACGGAATTGTGGAATGGTTTCTGGAATGGTGCCATATAAAAAAAATGTATATATACTTCAACTCTTCCGCTCCCGCCTTCTGAAGTGGTAGGCAGGTTGTTTATCTCAGAATCCAGACGTTATCCCCTTGGCTGTTTTGCAGGACAAGCTGTAGTTAGAAACTTGGTGCTCGGAGTCGTGAGCAGAGCCGTGCAGGCGTCGGGAAGATTGAGAAAACGTTCTGACTTCCCACTGGGCACAGGCAGAAAGTTGGGTATTTCTCATGTGGAGCTCTGAAGTCACAGCCCCAAGGGGAATTTATTATAGGAATTACTGTATTCAAGTTTTATAGATGAGGTCCAATGAGATGGAGCTAGAAGGGGCCTCCATATTCTCCTTTCCACAGTGTGCCTCTGCGCCCCGCTCCCCCCTGCTTTAATGAAGGACTAGAAGGCCAGCCTGCCCTAGAGAGCATCTCAGTAGAACAAGAGCCGGGGTTCTCATAACCCTGTGCTTTCCTTTCTATCTCTCTGACCAAGCCAGACTTGAGGCGCATTCCTTCT
This sequence comes from Taxidea taxus jeffersonii, assembly GCA_003697995.1. NCBI lineage: Eukaryota > Metazoa > Chordata > Mammalia > Carnivora > Mustelidae > Taxidea > Taxidea taxus. The sequence continues at coordinate 65,205 of ML093115.1, read as the reverse complement.
CAGGGGATTTGGGGACCTCGACTCTGAATCGCTGCCTGTGTAATGTCACGGAGATAAATGCTATGGGTATATCCCATCCTGTGGTTTTGAGCATCTCCGTCCTCTTCCATCAGTTTAGAGGTTAAAGCAAGGAATGAGGCCTGTGAAAACCAGTATGGCAGGAGCTCCAGTAACCCCATAAGAGAGCATTCTCCATAGTGTGCCTCTCCTCCTGGAGCCCACTGACCTCCCTTTCCTGTCCCGAGCTATCCTAACACCCTGGGGAAGCAAATGCTGCTGGGCAGCTCGGAGCAGGTTGGGAGGCAAGCGTAGAACGGGGTCATCTGTTGGCAAGGCTTCTCGTTCTGGTGGGGGGGATGAGTCGGTCTGTGCTAGCCTCCTGGTTCACTTGAGGATGTGTTTATTTTCTCTCTCCTCTCCAGGATGTTTACAGCCATCCTGCATGGTTTGCCCACAACTGCACTTGCATTTGAATTTGGTGGGCAGCTTGCCCTGGGCAGGGGCTATTCCCCTGCCCAAGGCCCCACAGTTCCCATCACACGTGCGCACAGACACACACACGCATACACACACACACACACACTCCTGATTGAGTTGCTGCCAGGTTTGTAGTGTGTGTGGGTCTGGGGTAGAATAGAGTGGGTAATTATTTTGGGGATGGAAACACAGGAAATTTTTTTTTTTTTTTTTTTAAATAGGCCTTTCAGCAAGTTGGCAAAGTGTCAGGCCCCACTCCCACCCCGGCACAAAGAGCACAGCCGTGCCGGTCATTTTGCATTTGCCAGACACGATGTGTTTTTTTTTTTTTTGTTTTTTGAATGAACAGACCCTCCCCTCCCACCCATTCCTTGCTCTTTGTTTAGAATTGAGATGTAATCTAAAGTAATTGGATTTTGCCAGCTTATGGTTTTCATATTGGAAAATTGAGTTAATAAAACGGTGTTTTGGCGGACACGCCCCTCCACAAGGGGCCAGCTGGGCATTTCTTTAAATTGCCTGGTGCCCCGAGCTCCTGACTTCTCCAGCCGAGTCATGCCCACACGCTGTGTCCTCCTTGGGTTGGTAAACGATCAGAAATTCTGGACAGAAATGGAATATAATTAACCTAGAAATTGCTCTTGCTGTCAAGCGGTATTTAGGGCTGTCCCAGAGATTGGAGCAAGCAGATAGCACTAAGCCGGTTAACTCCGTCCTGTAGATAAGGCTGGGGAACTGGGACTGCCACTGCCATCCCCTTGTAAGCTTCCGACAGGTCTGTGTGCCTTGTCAGTCGGCAGGAGGAGCCCCAGGAAGGCTTCTAACAAAACAGAAAATATTTTGCATGAAACTTAGTTGGCTCGTCAGTGGCATTTCTTTATAGGTGGTGTCTTGCCGCTCGTTAACTTTCAGAATAGTGCCAATGTTTCTTTTGGTCTGTTTATTCCTATAAAAGTACTTCAACTTTTTTTTTTTTAACCTAAATATGAAATATACCTGAGGATTTATTTGGGTAAAATTTTAAGTAGTCAAGCAAAACATTCTTTTGGCTGTTGGCCATGCCAATTGAACCCCAAATGAGAGAAGGTTCTGGAGAAAAATAATGCCGGCTTTATGCGTGTGTAGCTCAGAGAATTGAACGGAGGAGGGGGGAGATTCCCCCCCCCCCCCCCAACTGAGCTCAGGCAGTGTGATCCTACAGTACGCACTGCCTCCGCGGGCATGGGGCTGTGGCCGGACCCTCATCCTGTGTCCGGCAGATGCTGGCCCATGGGCAGTTTGAGACGTGGACCCACAAGGGCATCACACCTTGTGGTGGGATGGCCTCTTTTGTGGCGCGGTGGTCGAGGTCCAGAACCAGACCTCACTTGGCTTCTTTTGGATGCCACTGCTGGTGAGCATGTGGTGGGATTAACTAAGTGATGACCGTGGAAATGGCACAAATGGTGACCATGTGGGCAGATGCTTTGTAGATTCCTGTGAAATGGATCTGTAGTGACACTGAATCCTTGTTGACCTTCGGGTAGACTTACAGAGGGATGGCTGGTCATTTTCCCTGGGGCAGTACCGCACACCTCTTCCTCTCCCCTTCCTTTTGGGTCTCGTTGAGGTCCACCCATCTCTCTTTGGCCCCTCTGGATAGCATTCAGTGTGCCCCTCTGCTCCAAAAACATGGGTGTGTTTAACTGTGTGATTTCCTCAGGAATGGATGGTACAGCAGTTCAGCGTTCCTGCTGTGCCCTCCCCGCATGATGGAGGGTGTGTCTTCTGTACCTGATGACACCTGTTATGCAGGGGAGACAGCAGTAGTGTCCTCGGCAGACCCCCCTTTTCCCTCAGAGGGCAGGGGATGGAATTGGGCTTGAGGGGTTGGTCATGGGCAGTGTACTTACATTAGGATGGTTTGGTCCTTCCCTCTGAATTGGTGACTTAGGGGCAGAGACGGTGAAAAAGTGACCTCCTTAAAAAGGAACAGGTCTGGGGTGTTCTTGTCATTGGATGACGAGAAGAAGCCAGCTATGGCAAGGTGAAGGGGAAGAGCATTCCAGATGGAAAGAGCAGTCTCAAGTAAGCATGATCCTTTGGGATATTTGCCTCTCTGTCTTAGGGCATTTATCTCTGCATAGAATGACACTCAGAGATCAGATTAGTGAGTTGACATTCATCTCAGCACATTTTCTTTCCTCCCCTTTGGGACACTTTAGCTTAAATGGGATTCACAACAGGGCTGAAGTTTTGTTTTTGATTTGTTTTTGTTCTGTTTCATGAGTGAATTGACATGGGGCTCCTGGACCCAGGAGCTTCTAGAGAAAAGGCACCCCAGATGGCCTTGTTGGTGACGAGGCGGGGCCTCCCCCAGCACGTGGATGCAGTGTGATGGGACGGAGGAAACTCTGACCCGAGCACTAAGCATTTGCCTCTTGGTCTTGTTTGTCCTGCACCCAAGCTGCGTGTGGCCTCGGGGAGGTCTCCCCTCTATTCGCTTGATCGGTATAGTGAGGATGATCTTGGCAAGATCCTTCCAAAAATATCTAAAGACATTTTAGCTTTTAACATTTGTCTCAAAATGCCAAACACTAGTAGCCTGTGTCTGTATTCTCTGAGCTTGCTGTTTGAACATTTTAGTCTTTTACTTGGTGGACACCGACACATTCACACTGTGGATGGGCAGTGATGGCATGGTTTGACCCAAGACCACCTCTGCTCCCTCACCCCCACCCCAACCCTTAATTTTAATTAATGCACAGTAAATAAAATGGAAGCCTCTGTACATTTATTCATCTCTAAACACATTTATTCATGTCTTCCTCCGCTGGTTTCAATCGGTTTGATCTGTTTAACTTGGCTCGCCGGAGAGTTTGCTTTAACTGGGTTTTCCTGACTTGAGGATGTACCTAGGGTTCTAGAAGGAAGCCTTCTGTAAGGGGAAACGCCTTCCTTGATCAGTTAATAAAACAAACAAGGGACTGCATCATGCTTTAGTCGACCCGTCTGGTCTGGGTGAGGAACACACATGCCTTCTGTGCTTTCCGAACGCTGGCGTTGCTGTGAGTCCCCGGTGGGCAGTGGACGGCCATCTGGCCAACCCTGAAGGCCCCACGTAGTGTTTTCCACGTGACCCCGGGGACCCCATACTCTGTCCACTCCCACGATGATTGGGAATTGTCTTCGTCCAAACAGTGTTGGCTTTTTCAGGCATCTTCACGCTGAGGGATGGAAAGGACCGAGCGTGTGGTTGTGGGTAGCGTGTCAGCCGCTGGAAGGGGATGGGTGAAGCAAATGCCCCCGGAGGTGGGTATACCTGCTTGCTGCTGCCGGAGACTGGCCCTCCACCTCCCTCTCCAGCCTTTGGTGGGTGGCCTGTGTGGCCTGCGCCTCCGCTGCACAGAGCATCCTTCCTCCCTGGCCTCTCCAGGTGGAGACCCTCTGTATGTGCTTCCTGTCGGGGAACCTGCCACCTCTCCCTTCTTTTTTTTTAAAAAGATTTATTTATTTATTTGTTAGAGAGAGAGAGAGCGAGCACAGGCAGACAGAGAGGCAGGCAGAGGCAGAGGGAGAAGCAGGCTCCCTGCTGAGCAAGGAGCCCGATGTGGGACTCGATCCCAGGACGCTGGGATCATGACCTGAGCCGAAGGCAGCTGCTTAACCAACTGAGCCACCCAGGCATCCCCACCTCTCCCTTCTTTACTGGCTGAAAATAACACGCACCCATTTCCTTGTAACCGGCATTCTAGAATGAATCGCCTCAAAGGTGCCCTGCACAGGGAGCGGGCTGAGCGTGCTTACCCCCGTGGGTGTGGCCTCCAGGCTGGGTCATCCAGACTCTCCTGTTGTGTGGGACCAGCAGGGCCCCGCCAGCACCTCTGTAATCTTCCCAGGACTCTGCAGGATGAGAAGCCAAACCACAGACCTGCACTTTGTGCAAAAGAGAGAATCTTCTGGCCGCTGTTGAAAAAAAAAAAAAAAAAAGATACGGTTTGTCTGGCAGCTCAGTCCCTGCTTTCATCTGGGTCTCGCAAATACTTTATCATTTGGGAGCTTGGCTTATTCCTTTAAGGGGTAATTTGTTTGCTTGCCATTTTTTAATCTGTTAATGGCTTTATTTTTCATGTTCTCACCGAGCAAGTCATCAGGCAAAAAGTGCTTTTTATTCGAACAGGGGTGGGAGCAGTTTATCCTCTAGGTCCCGGATTTGCGGAGTATTTTTCCCTCCACGTGCGTGTCTGCGTGTCGGACTTCGTGTGGGCTCATGACGTGTGGCGTTTGTTGTGGCTGACTTTTTAAAAATCCATGAGCGGCAGCCCACACGTTGCAGGCGGTATTTCTGTCTGGTTTCTTTAACGCTCAGAGTGAGAGCTGGGTCCCTTGGGACGAAGATGGACATGTTCCTGCAGTTTCCAGTTTAAAAGGATAAACTTGTCAGGCGGAATCCGATGACCACGGCCTTTCTTCTTTTCACAGGGAAGGGACGTTGCTGGAGGGGCGGGGCAGTTCTTTGGGGTCCGTCCACCCCCGTGGTGGCCTTGTGTCGCAGAGTTCTGGCTGGTGGGGATGCAGTAGTTGCCTCCTGCCAGCCCCTTCCTCCGGACGCCCTTGCTGCCTGCACCGGGGCGTTGAACGCAGAACTTGAAACGAGCAGTTAGAAACGTCCAGTCACTGTCAAACTGTGTGTATGTCCGTAGAGTCTAATAATAAGTTGGCGCTTAGGTTGCCCCCCCTTTTTTCATATCCCCCCCACCCCCCATTTAGTCCTACCATGAAAATCCCCATTTGCGGTCGATAGAAAATACAGAGGGAGAAACAACCAAACTCAACAACTGTGATCCCCACAGTCTGAGAAGCACCCTTGCGCTGTCTCAGTCTCCCCCCATCTCCATCTGGTCCTTCAGCATCTCCCCTGGAGGGCCCTCCTCTGGGCTCCGTGGCTTGTCCTCTGTCGTGTGTGTGGGGTATGTGGGGCAGTCCTTGGCTACAAAACTCTTTGTTCTCCATAACAAGGGGACAGTGGTGTTGCCCCCTTCTCTTACCATTTTAATATCTGGGAGTTTCCCTTAAAGTTGTTTAACTCTTTGCTGATAGCTTGCTAACGTGGCCGCTTCCTGGTGGTTGGTCCTGGGTTTGCAAGAGCTTGTGGTTGGCTGTGACGTTTGTGGGTGTCAAGGACCCCAGGCCACCCAGTAGGTAAAGAGTGGGGGTGTTGTCTCCCTTTTGAGCAAATGTTAGTTGGTACTGGGCTCGCCGTCTGTATGGCAGTGTTTCTTGCAGGTTTGGGAAGGAAGGCAAGAGTGGAGACTGGCCAGGACAAGGGGTGGTGAAAGGTTTTTTTTAGTTTCTTAGTAGAAAATCGAGGGGGACGGGATGTGTGTGTGTGTGTATTGCTATACTAGTTAAATACCAGAATGTTGATTTAATACCTGAAGGTATTGGGTCATCGATCGTTTAAGCTACAGCGATTACTGTTTTATGTAATTCTGACAATAGTTAAAAGAAGATTTATTTGTGATTTACTGATCTCTCTGGTGTTCTTTTTTTTTTTTTTTAAATATTTTTATTTATTTATTTGACAGGCAGAGAGAGAGAGGGAGGCAGGTTCCCCGCTGAGCAGAGAGCCCGATGCGGGGCTCGATCCCAGGACCTTGAGATCGACCCGAGCCGAAGGCAGAGGCTTTAACCCACTGAACCACCCAGGCGCCCCTAATCTCTCTGGTGTTCTTTTAACATTCATTACTCAAAGTCGTATTTTGGCTGGGGGGGGCAGTTACCAATTTAATACAGTGATTGATTCGGATTTGGATTCTGACCCATCCCTGTGCCATGGGGCTGCTTGTGGTTTCTTCTCTCTCTTTTTTTCCCCCCCTCCCTCGTCCCTCAAATCCTGTTTGTTGAGCGTCTCTATGAGCAGGGCTGGCCACATGGTCTAACCTGCGGGTTCTTGCCCTCGGAAGTACCTGCCTCTCCCCTTGTGAATGAGATCTTTGCAGTGAAGAAAGAGCTGATTGAGGTCATTGGTGATAAATGTCAGGTTAGTTACATGTAAACTAAAAAGGAGGTAGTATTCCTGTGAGGGAGCAGGGAAATTAACAACCGGCGGCTGCAGTGCTAGGAAGGAAGTGAAGAAGGCTTTTTCCAAGACTCATCAGGACTCGTGATAGGAAGGAGGGTCTTGTGTGTAGGAGTTTGTAACAGGAAGATGACTAACTAAGGAGAGAAGTGTTGTGATTTGTAGACACCGTGGATAAACAAGGAGTCAGTATCTGTGTGGGATTGTGTCAGGGAGGAAGCCCGACAGGGGAGATTCGGGCCCGGTTTTGGAAGCCCTGACTGGAAGAAATTTGGACTAGACCTGTACGCAGAGGGTACCCAGAATTTGTATTTCGGGTGGACTAGAGAAATGGATTTTTCCTGCACTGTAAGCTTTCATTCATGTAACGAAGTTGTGTGGCTGGATTGGGGTCAGAAGGGATTGGAGGTGGGGAGACTGCTGCTTTCCTCTGGGGGTGTGCAGACGGGGTCGGTGGTGCGCAGGCGGGGGGGGCAGGTGCCAGGTGTAAGGGCACGAATGAAGGGAATCATGTATGTGTTGGTGACAGGACCCCATTGAAGCGGACACTGCTGGATACATGAGGCAGGATGATTTGAGTATTTGTTATAACTCTGGACTTAATTTAAAACTAAAAAAGCCACTCATTAATCCCCTGTCCTCAGAGGCCACATGTGGTGTTGGAAATGCCTGGGCCCACACGTGGCTTGTGCAGGCACGCTCAGGGCGCCCATTTTATATCTGTGTATAAAACATAGCCTTTTCACCAAATTTATGGCCCTCTGCAGCAGGCCTGTGGTTTATGAGAATGTGAGAGATCGAGAACCTTAATTAGAAAGAGTTTGCTTGAATTAGGGTCTTCCCCCCCCCCCCGCCTCTCGTGTCCTGACTTTATGGCCACACGTAGATCTATATCCTCCGATCTCTGCCTAATTCATTTTTAATTTTCCTTTGCTTTTCCAGGCCCAGGCTGCAAGCACAAAGGAAGTTTGCTCAGTCTCAGCCGAACAGTCCCAGCACAACTCCGGTCAAGGTAGTGGAGCCATTGCTGCCCCCTCCAGCTACTCAAATTTCTGACCTCTCTAAAAGGAAGCCCAAGACAGAAGACTTTCTTACCTTTCTCTGCCTTCGAGGTGAGACTGTGTCCCCTGTCAGCTGGGGAGGAGGAACCTTGTTGCAAGAAAAAGGAAGATGGTTAGCAGGAGTTAGATGTTATCCGTGGTCTGTGTTGAAAACATCTTCCGATTTCCCAGCCCGGTGTGGGGGGTCTTGGAAGGGACCAGTCCCATGGAGGGGAAGGGGCTGTTGGAGCCTTCCTCTTTCTCCTTTTATTCTCATTTGACACTTAAATCCCCTTTCTTGGCTTCTCCACAGTGTCTCACAGATCGTAGTTTGTTTCTTTTCTTTTTTCTTTTTTTTTTTTTTTTTAAGAGATTTTATTTATTTACTTGACAGAGATCACAAGTTAGCACAGAGGTAAGCAGAGAAACAGAGGGGGAAGCAGGTTCCCCACCAAGCAGAGAACCCTTGCGGGGCTCCATCCCAGGACCCTGAGATCATGACCTGAGCCGAAGGCAGAGGCTTTGACCCACTGAGCCTCCCAGGCGCCCCCAGATTGTAGTTTCTATAGCTTTACCGTTATAACCTGACTTGTCCCCATTCCCCTTCCAGAAACCCACCACCCCCACCACACATGTGCTCTGCCAACACCAGCTTTGTCCTGTGACTTTCCCCCCACCCCCTGCCCCGCCCCCAGGGCATGTGAGTGGAGATTGTCTCCTTTGCTCAAGTTTTGTAAAGCCTGTCATAAGTCACACTGAGTGAGATTCACACTTGAGGTTCACACTTTCCCTGTACTACTTTGGGAAGAATTCAAGTAATAACTTACAAGTATAGTTGACCCTTGGACGACATGGGTTTGAACAGCCCCAGGCTCCCCCTTCCGTGTGGGGTGGTTTTGTTTTGTTTTCTTTTACATTAAATACAGCAGGGTGTATATTTTCTCCTCCTCAAGATTTTCTCAATAGCGTTTTCGGTTCTCCGGCTTACTTTATTATAAGAACACGATATCTAATCCACGTGGCATACAAAATATGTGTGAATTGCCTGTTTGTGTTATGGGTAAGTCTTGGGGTCAACAATAGGTTATATTACTAGTTAAGTTTTGGGGGAGTCATAAGTTATACACGGATTCCAACACTCCTACCTAACACCTACATTGTTTAAGTTTCGACTGTATATAAATGGTGAAAATAGTGGCCCATATGTGCAAACAGGACTGAGGAACAGACTGCAAGATCGAGGATCACATTTCGTAATAAAGGTTGACTTTGGATTTGCACGGTCCGACTCGGGAAACTGGCTGCTACAGGGACTAACTTCATCACAGTTGTTGAAGAAGGTGCGAGATTGTCAGAGAGCCTCTTACGGCCATGGGAGGTGCAGAGGAGTGTTGGAGTAGAGAAAGCTGTGGACGTGGAGGTTTCCTCTGGTGACGTTTGTTGACAGAAAGGGAGCGGGAGGTTGAGGTCTTTGCTGTGGGTCATTTGGGGGGAGGACGGGGTTTGACGGTTAGAGTTCTGTACTTAAAAAAAAAAAATAGTTTTATGAAATAACTTACAGCAAGATTTCAGTAGGATGGAATCTTTTCCTAAACTACTGGAGAATTTCCACCCTGTACCCTCATCACTCTTTATTAACACATTGGCGTGTATTTTCTTAAAATAAGGACATCCTTCCAGAATGATCCAAATCAAAAGATTGAAGTGATCCATCCCTACTGTTTACAACTCTTTTCTCAGGTTGGCTTCTGATGCCCCAGAGAGAGGCTCCACTTCAGAGTGGGAAGATCCAGGGCCCAGTTGGGCGTTTTGTTTTTTCTTCTTCCTTTTCTTTTCCCTCCTTCCCTCCCTCCCTCCCCCCCCTCCCCCCCCCCCCCCCTCTCTCTCAATTTCTTTCTTTCTCAGTTGGGCATTTTTAATGGTCTTCCTTCAGAGCAGGTGTGTGTGGTTGTGTGTCGTGTCCGTTGCGCCCCCCCTGCCCCCCCCGTCTTTGTCTTTTGTGACTCTGACTCTTGAATATTATAGGCCACTTGTTTTGTCCAATGGCCCTCCATTCAGGTTATTGAGTGTTTCCTCATCATTAGATTCACGTTTTGTGTTTTGGGCAGTGTTTTGTGGGAGGTTCTTTGGAACTCCCTATTCCATTTCTCATCAAACACTATTTAGTTTTTGAAAATCTGTCTGGGCTCAATTCTTATTTCATTCAAAGGGTCAAATTCCATTACTTAAAAGTACATTTTGGGATGCCTGGGTGGCTCAGCCAAGTGTCTGCGTCTTGATTCTGGCTCAGGTCTTGATCTCATGGTTGTGGGTTCGAGCCCCACCTTGGGCTTCACAGTGGGCGTGGGGCCGATTAAAAAATACCGTGTGTGTGTATCTCAAAAATTACTGAGATAATTTTTTTTTTCAACTTCAAGTACAGTTTGCCTACCTCCTGCATGGGGCTCACAACTCCAAGACAGTCATGTGTCCTACTACGTGAGCAGCCAGACACTCCTCTCTTGCTCTGTTTTGATGTTCACATTGTCCCACATCTCCTCAGTGTAGCCCCTCTGAGCTGGCTTCTTTGTCCTTTTTGCCCTGTCCTCCTCCTGGCCTTGCTTCTGGGCCCAACCCTGCTCCGGGCTCATCCTCCTTTGGCTTCCTGAGCTCTGGGACCAGCCATTTCTCTAAGGAGCCACAAGCTGGGCCCTTTATCGTAGGTGCTCTGTGAATGTGTGCTGTGTGTGTGTGCACCTGCATGCAGAGGAACTCGTGTGTATGCAGGTGTACACATGTGCTCTGTTAGCATATCTAGATGTAGGTCCACTTCTGTGAATTAGCACCTGTGGGTTCATTCTGGTTTTCTTCCTTTCCACATTAAAGACCAAGAAATCTGGCTCTTGTCATCCCTAGTGGATTTGTTCATTTGATCAGTTTTTTTCCAGCATAAACTACACACACACACACACACACACACACACACACACACACACCTCTCTGCTGCTCCCCTTTCCTCTGCCACATGGACCCCTTGTGACCTTGCTTGGCTCTGCCACTCCTGATTGGGCTGCCCATCTCCTCCCCCTACTTTGGCTCTGACACCCCAACTGAGGCCACCGTCGTTACTCCCCCTCCCTCTCACCGATTTGCTTTAGGAATGACACCTTAAAGAAGGGAAAGTGAGGAGTTCACATTCATGTTGGACATAACGGGCTATTGAAAGTTCTCGGACTCTCGAGACATGAAGGAGAATAATTTGTTAGTCTAGCAACTGGAGGTCGCTTGGCCTGGACCAAGGGGAGGCAAGGCAGGTGGCTCATCTCTGTGGTTTTGCAGAGCTCCCTGCTGAGATTCTAGGGAACCCAGGGGTCGAGGGTGAAGACGGAGGGTGTGGGGTCCAGAGGAGAAGCTTGCACGCTGGGGTGTCTGTGAGGGAAAGAGTGAGGACCATGACCAGCAAGGCACGCCGGGCTGTCATCGGTTCATGGAGAGACTGTGGGACGAGGTGCTGGGAGGAAGGGATTTGAGTTAAAGCAGTCTCTGAAAGGGTTAATTGGGTCACCAGCAGCATGTCCAGGTTAGTGCCCAGGTTCGTGCGGGGCTGGTGGAACCCTGCTTCTGTGCCCTTGGTCACACGTGACATCTTAGTGCCATTGGAGCTGGATTTTACTTGGAGCCTTGACTCCTGTTTGCTTTTCTTTAGGGAAAGCCTCATTGGTCCTGTTTCATTAGGATTCCAGAAAGTTGGCTGTTGAGAACTGAAGTTAGGAAGGGCTTTGCTATGGGGTGGGTGCGACTCAGTTTTTAGAGAGGAATTTGTGCCGTGTGCACCTGTATAGACATTATTTTTAAAAAATGCCTCTGTAGAGAGGCACGCTGATTGCTTTGGTAAATGGCATCCAGCTTTGACATTTCAAGGCTCTAGATAAAAGAGAACCAGGTCAGAAAATCGCCACAATGTACTTTGCATTGTGGAATGGAACAAAGGCTTGAATAAGTGAAGTCCAGGAGGTGTGTTTAAAACAATTGCGTAAAATGCTCCGAGCTTTGGAAATTTCTGAGTTTATGGGCCGGGAAATAAAATAGGTTTTGTTATTTGGTTTTAGCTGATAAGCCGGATTGGTCTGACACACAATAGTGTACTCTTTCTCTTGTAATTTTTTGACTACAGGTGTTTAAAAAAAAAAAGAGTCCTATTCATCTTTAGCTTTATTTATTTGTCTTTTTTTTAAATCATGTTTTTATGAAGTCAGAAATGCTTACCCTGGTTTGGCTTCAAAAGCCCCAAATGATAGGTGATTCCTCTATGGTGCCTTGCCAGTCCTGGAAATGGGGTGGGTCTGGGGGTTCAGGCATGGCGCAGTTGAGAATGTGATTGCTTGAGCCAGTTAAAACTCCTGGTTTGATGTGGACGAGGCTTAAAGAGATCCCTGATGGAGTGGTACTTCCGTGGTTTTCTTAGTATTTGAAGTTAAGAAGAATACGGTGTTCACCTTTTTTTTTTTTTGGTCAGGGAACTAGTCCATGTTTCTCTAGGGAACGTCAGCAGAAAAGATGGGGGTAGTAGGCAGAATAATAATCTAAAATACCTTCCCTCTGGTCTCAGAGACAACCTCTGGTAACCATCTCTGTGATGAAAATATTCCTGAGCCTTCCATGTGTGTGTGTGTGTGTGTGAGAGAGAGATGTGTATCCCCCTCCCTCTGCGAACCCCACCTCTCTCCCAGTCACTGTGTAGTCTGGTTTTCCTGCTGAACGGTATCCCATAAATACTGGTTCCATTTTGTGGGTGTCTCATCACTTAGCAGATTCCTTGTTTATGCTCAGACGTACTTCTGACTTTCTGCTGTCAGCTGTTGCTGACACACGTCCTCAGTCAGGTCTTTGCTCTGAAGTGTTCTTTGCTCTGATTTGTTCTCTGAAGTTGGCAGCCAGGAATGCGACCTGCAGTCTAGGGCTTTCTTCTTGGGTTGCGGATTCCAGACCACAGAGAGCTTGTCAGAGTCTCCCAAACTCTAGGTTCCGCATAGAGAGTCCCGTTTGCCCCCTCAGCCTTGGATGACGGCAGGCGCCATTAGGGGTAAAAATCAGCCTTTAATAAGCAGCTTATTTACACGGGAGGAGAGCCTGGCCGCAGAAGTAAGTAATGGACAGATGGACTGTCCATTCCCAGCCTCCCGAGATCCCAAGACTATGCCTTCTCCCCACAGTTCCATCAGATATCTTGAACAGAAACCTGGGTGGTGGGTGGGGACTCTCTGGGCCATTACTAACCCTGGGATTAGCGTGTATACAGAAACACGCCAGCCAGCCAGGTTCAGAAGCCTCAGTGATTAAAAAAAAAAAATCTGCTTCCAGGCCCTCAGGGACCTTTCAGCTCAGCTCCGCAAGGCGCGCTCTCTCCTTTCCTATCTAAGATCATGACCTAAAATTTCTAAAGGAAGTGAATATGGAATGAGCAGAGCGGCAAGGAGCGACTTTGAAGGGGGTCCACATGTCTCCTGCCAGAGGCGTAATTAGTATCTTCGTCTGGATCCCTCCAAGAAGGGGCTGTGCGTCGTGCGCTGTGCCCCGCGATTGGTGCCATCCCCGTTCCTCTGCTGTTCCTAATGAGTTGGATCGTCTTCCCTTTGTTCTGACTATGGTTATTAACAGATTAAAAAGCTTAGCCCAGTAGAGCAGTGGCAGGTTAAATGATTCTCGTATGTACATTTTTTTCTCTTTATGGGGCGCTGCAGACAAGGGGGATTCCCAAAGGGGATTCTTGAAAACACACACACACACACACACACACTCTCTCTCTCTCTTTCTCTCTCTCACACACACTGGAGCATCACAGACCTGCCGGGTGCAGGGGTGCAGAGAGGTCTTCTGAGCAGGGTGGTGGGCCGTGGTCGTGGTCAAGGAACAGCAGGGTCAGCCTTTGTGCAAAGCAGCACTTTCTGTTTTTGGGGACTTGCCTGCCTTTTGTTTCTAGTCTTAGAGACTCTTCAGTGATCAGCTGTCATTCATTTGCTAATTAATTCAGTGGGCCCTCTGTGGAACCCTTTTTATATGCTAGACACCTAGAAAACAGATTAGGAACACAAAAGCATTGAGGCTCACAGTGAACCTGTGGAAGATGCCAGGGTAGATGGGTGCTGAGGGCGCACCAGGAGGAGGGAAATGCCATCTGGCAAAGAAAGGAGCCCTGGAGCTGGCTTCGTGGGGGTGGGGGGGTGGCCCCTGTCAAAGCAGGGAAGGACCCCAGGTGCATGCCGGGAAGTGTGCACTGTGTTGTCCACTCCTGCGGGCCTTGGGCTACATATTTGGGTCCTGGTGGGGTTCTGCAGCTGACAGGATGCTGTACCAGGCCAGGGCCTTCCAGAAGGTGATCGTGGCTGGCAGCTGGGGGGAAATGGCTTGAGGCTGCAGAGGGGCCCGCTGTCCCTCCTCCATCCTGGGTTGGGGGCAGTCACCCAAGGATCCAGTCCTAGGCCTAGACTCTCCTACCCCTGGCAGGCCCCTCCACCTGCAGTAAGCCTATTTCAGGTGGTTTCTGTGCGCCTAGTACTTTTACTTTCCCCGAGGGGATAAGGCAGGATTTGAGATTTAGGAAGGAACCTTTTGAAAGACCAGCAGAACAGATGACCTTGTAGGTAGGTCCCGGTTCTGTCTCCCCCCCACCCAGGAGTCTTTCTCTGAGGACCCTAGCCGGCTTGGTTTACGGGAGCACACTGGTAGATAGAGGACTGACCTTGGGTATTGAGAACGGTAAATTGTAAGTAGGGCAAATGCAGAAAGCCTGGGGTGGTTTAGAGGTCATAGAACGAAAGGGGATTAACCTGCTAGAAAGCAATTAAGCAATCCTCCAATTGCAAGGAACACTTCAGCACTAATAATGAACTTCGTCGAGCAAAATGGGAATGCAGTTACATTATACGAGATCTTTGGGGAGGAAGGCACATTGCCACAGTGTACACAACTTTTTTTGATGGCTCCTTTGGAGAGGCGTTGCATCTTAATTTTTGAGGGCCATAGGGGAGGGAAGGAAGAAGGATCCAGGATGGTATTCACAACTGCCTCAAGGGCTAAAGGGGCCACCTTCTCTTTAGAGCCTTTCTATGCTTGGTTTTCCAGTGGAGTCTGTGTTAACGTGGCTGAGTTCTGCTGAGCAAGTGATTTGTTTGCCAGGATCGTTGATCAGGCTAGTTGGGAAGAAATATGAAACCATGGCATTCTTCCGTGCTGAGGAGGGGAAGGATGGATCCCTTTTAATTGCTCTGTGACCTTCATCAGTTGGTCAGATTTCAAGACATTTTGCTCAGAGGGATGGCCCGGCTTGAGGCTTTGCCCTCCCTGATGATAAAGCAGGCTTGCTCTTCCCCGCCACTGAATGCTGGCACTGAGTCAGTGGTATTCCGCACAATGGTCTCTGACCTTCTCCTTAATTTCTAGAGATTCTGAAATCCATTTAGAGAAGGTAGATGGGGTGGGGGAAGCTTTTAGTCGGGACCGTCCTGTTTGGTTCGCTGGTGAGGACCTTTGCTGGCTGCGGAGGCATCAATATTCTGGGATCACTCAAGTCCTAAAGAGGAACGTTTTGTGGCAGAGGAATTCGGGCAGGGGTTATTTCCAGTGAAGGTCCTTTGGAGAACAGTAAAGAGTTCAGGGTGTGGACCATTTCTCAGGGGCTGAGTAGCAGGGGTGGTGGATTTCTTACTGGAGACTCCTTGTCTTATCCGTGTCTTATCGTTCCCTGCTGGGGCCTATAATTGATGAGTCTTTCCTGTTGCTATTCTTCTGTTGGGGCCTGAAAATTGACACTTCTTCCCGTAATTTACATGGATGGTGTCCCAGCTCCCCTCGCCAGCCTCCCACCTCTCACGAAGTCTCCCTTTATTAATTTTCCCAGTGTGTGTGTCCCCCAGGCAAGGTGACTCTGTCTTCAGCATTCAGGCTCTTTTAGGATTTGTGGATGTTTCGCATGATGAAGAGAATACAGACTTCCGTGTTCAGAGAGTGGCCGTGTGACCTTCTTAAAGACACTTTCTAACTTGTTTCCACTTCTGAACTTGATGGGTAGAAGTCAGGAACCTTCAAAGTCATCCTAGCTGTGTGTTCGTTGGAGCTAGAGTCCGAGAGCCTTCACTGCATTGGATTGGGGATTTGTGTTCTGTTTTAAGCCTGGGTGTAGAAACCTGGGCAAGATTGTAAGGGGAGGGTTCCAGTGGTTGATTGAAAGCTAGCTGCTTCTGTCGCTACAGGCGGGTCAGCAATCGTTGGAAGCAAAAGTGGTCGTCGCTGCTGAGTCCACTGTGTTAAGGCTGGTGGCCAGAACACGTGCCCTCATGTTGGGGAGTTTCCCAGATGTGGGGTCAGATGGGCACAGCTGGGTGCATGTGCCCCTTAGGCCCATGCTAGGGGGCTGCGACGGAGGAGGGATGCTGTGCAAAAGACCCGACAGGCAGTGAGAGGGTGGCCACCCCTCCCTCCCTCCCTGTTCTTAGAAGACCTTCATGGGGCTGAAGGTTTCCAGCTCTTAACTTGGCATCACTCACTCACTCCTAGTTCCAGAAATCCTAACTATTGAGTTCACTTTGCATCTACCCCTCGCCCCAAGATTCTTGCTCTCGACCCGCTTGCCTTCCCCGTGTAGGAAAAGCAGATGGGAAACCAGTTGCTTTTGCTTCGACCTTGTGGAGTTTACCCAACGGCCTGATGTTTGAGGTCTGAGTTTTTGTCACTGAAGCCGAGTAGTAATCGAGTAGTGGTTCAGCGAGACTGACTTAACGGTGCTTCTGTGTATGTGATCTTAGACCCTTCGGGGCCATCATGGTTGTTGTGGCTGGAGACTTCATCCTGCCTGTACAGACAGGCAGACGGTCTCAGCAAAAAAGCACGTGCCTGCTGAGCTGACGCCTCAGTCAAGACTTTCAGATTCCGTGGAGGGTCTTTTTCCAGTGATTCAGATTTGCACGTGTATAAAGGAGCAGCAGCAGGATGGGGCACTGTCTCGAGGAGGCAGCTCCTTACCCCGAAAGGAGTTAGGGGCTGCCTTTGAATTCGGCCTCAGCCTGGCAGGCTGTTCCCCATGCCCTCCTGTACCCCTGGTGGTGCCAGAGATGGCTTTATCTGAATTTAGCTGTCTTAAAATTTTACTGTAATTTTAATTACCTTTCCTTGAGAAAAAGTGATACTCATTTTCTGCCGATATTCTATAGATAAGTCATTGACGGCATGAATGTGGATCACTGTAAAGGTAATAGCACATGGAGAGGCTGGCTGTGGCCAGTAATCTCAGGGCACGCGGTGGACGAAGTTGGGGAACTCCTGTTGTCAGCTCTTTGCTGGTAAATTACAAAGGCCAACCTGGAAGAGACTAAGAGACCCTTCCTTTCCCTTTTGGTGTGTCCTTGCTGTCCCACAGCCTTTCAGGGCACTTTGTGTTTACCTGCGGGGGTAACACGAGCATGTGGATGAGTTCAGAGCTCTGTTCTGTTTGGGTCACGGGCATTGGTGCCTGGGACGTCCAGAGATAGGCGAACAACGCAGCTGTGTTTTCTGTGACTCTCCCATGTCAGTGGTTGGAGCTTTCCCCTAACTCAGGAAATCCGCAAACAACTATCCCTATGCCCCCCGCCCCCTAGCCCCTACCACTTCACTCTGAAGTTTTTGTTTTAAAATGTCTTTGTATGGTAGTAGGAGCCGACTGCCTTTCTTTCTGTTGGCGTAACCTGAAGGATCAATCGTAAAAATGCCAAGGCGGTGGGCCAGCCACGTTTATTAGGTCAGGCTACAGAATTGGACTCCCCAGCTAAATGACAGCGTGCAGGGAATCCCTGTAGGGTCTTTCCAAAATAGAACGGAGCTATGTTTAGCTTGTTAAGATAAAGAACTGGTCGGGGGAGGGAAGATAATGGGAAGAAGGGCTTGTATGTGTACATGATTATGATTCATGGAGAAGAATCCAATTTTATGGAAACCACAGCCCAAATTAGAGAAAGCAAGCTTTTGGATTAAAATGATTTCTGTTGTGGTTGTAACATACCACAGTTTGATTTTTGTCCAGATGAAAACATTTGGTTTTCACTTCAGTAAATATTGTGGAGACATTGCCAGCTAATTCTGAAAAGTAATGAAATACGGCTTTGGCAAAGCAGGCATGCATTCTGTACTCCCGATTCCACTTATCTGATCCAAGTTCAGATTTTTTCCCCGCATTTGCTAATGCACTTGAATAATCAGAAGAGAAAAATCTGCCTGTGATTTTAGGAGAAAACTGTATACGCTAAATACACTTTTATAATTTAATGTAAATTAAATAAAAGCTCCCTTGCTCCTCCCCAGATACCCCACACATTCCTTAAGTCTTCCCAAACCTTCCCCTTTTCATTGATTACATTGTTAGAGTTACAGTTTGCAAGGGAGACAGGATGTAATTCTGCATGGTGAGTCAGCCTCCCTGTGTTGTTAATTAACATGGTGCATGGCGTTTGTCCCTCCATGGGTGGGGGTGGGGGGGGACCACCCTGAGAACACCAGGGGAGGAGCTCAGAATGGGGAGTGGCTGAGCCCCCTGGAAGATCCCTTGTCTTCCCCGTCTTTTCTGGTGTGCTGCAGGTGGGTCTTGCTCTGGAAAGGGAAGAGCTCTCTGTGGAATCTTTTTCATGCTGTGAAACCCAGGGCCCCCTGTCCCTGTTCTCCCCGTCCCTCTAGCTCCATTCCGGTTTTCTCAGCACTAGACCCACAGCAAGCTTTTCCTAAGTCTGCCTCCTCCGATGTTTGGAGTAAAGAATTTTCCCTAATAAATTGTCTAGAGATGATGCTTGCTTATGTACCAGGATCTGTAAGTTGCATAGTGTTTTTGATGAAAACTTTAAAAGCATACGGGCTCTTCTCTTTTCAAATACTAAACACTGGTTGAGCTTTTTGGGGACTGTGTATCAATAATGACTGTGTAACACACCCATTCACCCCTTTTTGAAAACCTGAGGAATGTGGGGTCGTTTTCACTAGCGAGATATAACCCAGATTGCTTTAGGGTTTATAAGATGCCCTTTCCTTCACCTTTTTTTGTGTCCAGCAGATTCCTCTTGCTCTATGCTAATCTGTAAATTAGATAATTGAGCTTGAATCTAGGCTAAGAAGAAATCAATGTGCTCTATGTGAATGCCTTTAACTAGTCGTGGTTCCTTATAGGCTCTGTGCTTACTTTTATCTGTTTGAAGTTGTTCCCTAGTTATTCTGCAGGTATTAGTATGTAACAGTGCTTCTCTGTCATCTTGATTATTTTTAGTGTGGCCTGAAATAGTGGGATGATTTTACTGGTTTTATGTCCATGAGAATGAAAGCTCTTTACGTTCTCGGCCAGCTCTTGGTTTGTCTTTCTTCTTAAGTTTTTATTTATTTATTTGACAGAGAGATCACAAGTAGGCAGAGAGGTAGGCAGAGGGGGAGGGGGAAGCAGGCTTCCTGCTGAGCAGAGAGCCTGATGAGCTTGATGAGCCAGATGCGGGGCTTGATCACAGGACCCTGAGATCACAACCCGAGCCAAAGGCAGAGGCTTAACCCACTGAGCCACCCAGGAGCCCCTGGTGTGTCTTGATCTGAATGCCAGCTTTGCAGATGGGACAGGCCAGCAACGGGGGCTTCACGGGATCACATACAGCAGACACTTGGTGATAGGGTACGAGGCTCTATGGGATTTAACATTTCCTGCTGGCTTCAGTTGGACTCTAAAGTTAGTGAAATGTGAAGACATGAGAAAATTCTGGAGGTCTGTTATTCTGAGGCAAGAGCTCACAGTTCACAAGGCCATTCCTGGTGGACATGTTTCTGGTTGGTGGTGGCTTCATGAACACAGGCTAAAGGACAGTAAGGCCATACCCAGGAGGAGCTGGGTTGTTTGTCATGAGTGGCACCTGCCAGAGGGGAGAATTGGTATGAAAAAGGCGAGGATGTTTGATGATGATTTTACCGGCAGGGCAGTGGTCTTGACAAGAAGCACAGACACCTGTTAGTGTGAGGGTGCTCCGTGCTTATGCCCTGTGCCCCCAAACTTAGGGCACAGCACCTCCCCCTACCCCCACTGCAGAGCCAACTCCCCTAGGACTTGGTGGCATTCAGAGTTTCATTTTGAGAATGCCCCTGGGGGACACTCCTCTCCTGTTCTTCACATCTTACCTGTTCCTTGTGTTAGCCTCTGACTTTCTCTAGAGAACACCTGGGAGGTTAGAGCAGTTTATTTGTATTTGCGGAGAAGCTGCTAGAACAGATACATACAAAAGATTGGTTATTTGCTGCTATTGTGGAAGAAATTACCCCGTGTGCTTTCTTTAAAGAGATATTAACGCTTGGATGCATCTAGACATTTCCTCCATTTTAGAGTTCTCTGGAATATAACGTTCACCCTATTCTCAGAACCCTGAGTGTAAGATATAGCACAGTTGCTTCATGCTGCTTAGCCAAGCTTTGAGTCCTAAAAAAAAATTCTCAACAGATGCTGTTAAATGGAAATTAACTCTTTGTTTTCCATATGTTGCACCTGGATCTTTTAGCAGATTCTCTTTGAGACCTTGACCATTTTTACAGTCTGACTCCCTCTCCCCCACCTTAAGAAAAATGACTCCCCAGTGGTCCTTGGTTGCAGAATTTGCTCCATTTGGTGCTGAGAGGAATCCCAGGAAGGCTGGAAGGCTGGAGGGGCTGGGCTGAACCCCCTACCAGCACATCCCTTCCCCTGCTGCCCCCTGGTAGGCGGCGGGGTCCATGGGCTGCTGCGGACTCCACGCATGCACACACGCACCTGTTCTTCTCTGTGCTGGTAGGCATATCCAAGAAGGAGCCCGGGGATGCTCTTCTTTGGAAGAAACCCGGCATGCCTAATTTCATCTGGGAGGTACTTGAGATGCCTCCCTCATTGCCGGTCATTTCACAGAAGTGGGAAATCGAATGACCGAGCCCCCCAGTTCCAGGCTTGGAGGTTCCTTGCTCGGTCTGCCCTACGGCACGTGATGTGTTGCCTTTTGCCATGTTCTCTGCCGGGATGAGTGGGACCCTGTGGTGAGATAAATGTCTCCGTCCGTCTCATGAGTGCTAAAATACAGTTTGTCCTGCTTTTTGTAAAGTACTTCCACGGTTAGATTCGGGAAGGAAAGGTCCAGCAGGACTGGTCATTGGACTGCGGACAGAGTCGCCTGTAGCCACCTGTCAGTGGAGAATCTAGCTCCGGGCTCCGAGTTGGAACCGGGGAAGGGTGCTGTCCCCTCTTCCTAGTCACTCTCGCACTAATTCTAAAACCACTTCGGAACAGATATGTAGATAAGTTGTTCCAGGGGAAGTTTGGCTAGCTGTTTTCTCTTTTCCTTTTTTTCTTCATCTGTAGCTCCTGGTTTATAAGAACCTTCCTTCCATTGAAAACCTGCTTCTACCTGGAAATGATCAAAGGGGCGGAAACAGGCAAGCTTAATGGCTTTTTGAACCATGGCCAAGTCTGTTTTGCCATGTACATCCTTTGGAGTTTCGTTTCTACCCAGTGGTGTGACCCACATAACTTTTGGGGTTTTTTAAATGTAATGGAAGAAAGAACAGAATAGGAGGAAGAAGGGGACTTGGAGGTGTCTGTGTGGTCTTCCCATTTCTGCAAGATTGGTATTGCGCTTATTACCACTTCCTCCAACGTTGCCCGTTCATTTCCATGTCCTTGTTGGATCATGTGGCTGGCAGCCCCACAGGGATGGTTTTAACCTTTTGTATCTGAAGTTCAAGATCTCCATCAGGAAGGAAAGCAGATTGGTCCACCTCTGTCATCGTTGATATGCCGGAGTGTTAGCTTATTCTCGGGAGAGGCAAGAGAAGGAATGAATTTCACACTGAATAGTTCTTCTGCTACTTGGTAGTAGTTCTCCCCCAAAATACTTCATGGTTAAGAAGATTGAAGTTGGGGCGCCTGCATGGCTCAGTCGGTTGGGCATCTGCCTTCGGCTCAGGTCGTGGCCCCAGGGTCATGGGATCGAGCCCCGCGTCAGGCTCCCTGCTCAGCTGGGAGCCTGCTTCTCCCTCTCCCACTCCCCCTGCTTGCGTTCCATCTCTTGTTCACTGTCAAATAAATAAAATTTAGTAAACAAACGGGGACACCTGTGTGGCTCAGTCATTAAGTGGCTGCCTCCTGCTCAGGTCATGCTGGGTTCGAGCTCTGCACCAGGCTCTCTGCTTGGGGTGAGCCTGCTTCTCCCTCTCCTTCTTACCCCACTTGTGTTCTTTCTTTCACTGTCTCTCTCTGTCAAATAAATAAATATTAAAAAGGAAAAAAAAAGATTGAAGTTGTCACTGAAAATTAATTTGGGAGATTTTCTTTGGATGTTAAGCAGCCTCTGGTCTTAATCAATGAGTTGAGGGATCTTCTAAATTGTCATTGTCTGATAAAGAACTGTGTTGTGCTTCTTTGTAATATGGAGCTTATCTTCCGGTGTTACTGCTTTATCTTCAATTCAGAAATGAGAACATTGAGGGGCACAAGCAGAAGGTTAAGGCGTAAAAGGAGTGAGGGATACAGGGTTTGCTCTTGGGAGGTTTTTGTTTTGTTTTTTTTAAATCCAGCACTTGTAGCTTAGTCTTGTGCCGGGATTTAAATTAGTAATTTTTACATGCTGCTAACCAGATCATAGTATCAGACTAGCTTCCAAATAACACTGTGCTTTGGGGGAATCCTTGTCTGTTTTTCCCCTCATTGTGAATACAAGACCGTTACCTTATATGGGCATATGTCATATTCTGTTATTACTGCTTGGTTTGTCTTTCATTTTTATTTTTACTTTTTTAAAGATTTATTTATTTATTTGACAGAGAGAGATATCACAGTAGGCAGAGAGGCAGGCAGAGAGAGAGGGGGGAACTGAGCAGAGAGCCCGATGAGGGGCTGGATCCCAGGACCCTGAGATCATGACCTGAGCCGTGTCTTTCATTTTTTAATTCATTTGTTTAAATTTGTGTTAGTTAAATGCATAATCCAGAATAGTCTCTTCTCTTCCTTGACATTGTCAGTAGGTGTTTTAATTTTACTGCTTTTTCCTCCCCTCCCCCCACCCAGCTCAGTTCAATTCTTTGTGGTCATCATGGCCCTCCTTCCCCCAGACCATTCATATGAGATTTAGAATTTTTGATTTGTTGTGTTTGGTGAATGGCATCATCCCTCTACTGGGGGAATTTGCTTGAAATCTGTTGAAAGGACACAGATGGAGTTTTATGTCCTGGGGGATATATGAAAAATAAAAGTGGCAGGGAGATGAACAGCTTTGTTTTATCTGCTCAGGCACCGGGATTTCCATTCGTCCCTTAATAAGTGTCCCCATGCGTAGTGCCCCTTGTGGGAGGGGCTGGGACCCAGGCCTGTGTTGACGAGCCCTCTTCCTTCAACCCTGCCAGGTTCTCCTGCACTGCCCAACAGCATGGTGTATTTCGGAAGCTCTCAGGATGAGGAGGACGTTGAGGAGGAAGACGATGAGACGGAAGACGTCAAAGCAGCCGCCAACAATGCTTCATCTTCATGCCAGTCAACCCCCAGGAAAGGAAAAACCCACAAGCATGTTCACAATGGGCATGGTAGGTCCACTCTCGATTTGGGGCAGAAAATGCTAGAATGCACAGCTCTGGCCGAGAGAGCTGCAGTAGGTCATCTGTCGAGGTATAAGAGGACGATAAAGGTTGCAGAGCTGGTTCTGGGCCCTTGTCTAGGTGCTAGGCGCTTGCAGGGCAAAGAGGTGATACCGCCCAGTACAGTCAGGTACGTTCTAGATGAAGAGATTGTTAAGACATGGGTGTGGATATTCATTGGGGAGGCAATGGTCAGTCCTGTAAGTGCTGCAGATAATGGGATTAGCAAGAGGAAGAGATCTCCTCTACACAGGGGTGGCCAAAAAGATCTCGTGAAAAATCTTTTGTAATCAACTTAAAATTACTGTGATTTTGGCAGGCAGAGGTCATGTAGAAAGAAAACTATTATTGAGCATGTGGAATCCAGTAAATGCACCTATATTATGAACCAGACTGATTGCTTTTCTCCTCCTTGAGGGCTGTGGTTTGGGAGGAGGCAAGAGTGGTTATCAGCAAGGAATCCACCTAAGTGAGTTGGCCGGGGCTAGTGCAGGGTAGTGACGGGGCTAGTGCAGGGTAGTGATGTCATTGGAGTTGCGCCCTGAAAAGATGAAGGTATCGATGGTGCGGATTGCTGAAAGGGAAGGGGACCTGAGGACGGGGGACACCTCAGAAGGCTGGGATGTGGCTGGCTGCCTGGCCAGAGGTAACAAAGGCCCCGGGAATTCCTCCCGGTACTGCAGCAGGGAGGATGGGGGATGGGGAGAGAACTGTGGTGGGGGTAGGGTTGGGAGGAGGACTTGGACCCACTGGGAATGTAGGCAAGAAAAATAGGCAAGGAAAGGTGGGGAGAATCCGGCAGGGAGCTATTATGGCCCATTTCCTGTTGTGTCCCTTTGGGACGCTAGGCATCCTGTTTGATTCAGGGCTTGGAGACCCTGTGAGGTGGCCAGCCCCTTTCTGTGGTGGCTGAAAACCAGTGCTGTCCGCAGGTGATTGAGGCAAAGGCAGACTTCTCCCTTCCCCACCATGGCTGCGCACTGAGCTCCTGTTGTCTTTCTGGACCCTGCAGGCAGTAGAGGCTCGGGTCCAGCACAGGGTGGGTGTGATGGGGCCGTGCCTTTCTTTCACCATTGTTGAGCCTTTCTGCCTTGTCACTGTCATGGTTATTTGTCCTGCTGCTTGATTAGGACTGTGTTTAGGAGGCATGCAGACATAGTGGAGGAGACCCTCTTTTTAAGAACTTAAGAGTTGGGGAAAGGGGCTTAATACTCCCAGTGCAGACTACAGAGTGCTGACTTAATTTTAACCTCAGAGGAACAAGGCCCCTCGGCGCCCCCCGCCCCAAGCTGTGGTCCTTGGGAAGTCTTGACAGTTGGAAGAGAGCTCTGTATAGGAGTCGGGACACGGGTGCAAGGATGGAGCTGAACTTGCCGTGGACGTTCATGAACTGTGTGGCACGTGGCCTGGTGGTGGGACGGTTTCCCACCTGAGTGTGTGTGGAGAGGGTGGTGTTCTGCAGGGTTACTGGGAATGACCACATGGAGGTAGTAACCTGGTCTGCTGGGCAGGAGGAACAGTTCCAATGTGGAGAATGGGAAACGGCTGATGATTTTAGATGTGGAAATGAGATAAAATAGCTCAAGTTCAGAAGGATCCCTCCAGCCGCTGAGCTGTCTGAAATGAAGAGAGAGATGACGAGCGTCCAAGGAGCTCAGCCAGGAAATCGCCGCCGGGGGGCCAGACGTGGGAACAGAGCGTGGTCCACAGGAGCGCAAGGGCGATTTGAAGCAAAGGTGAGCAGCTTTTCACTGCTGCCTGGAGAGCCAGGGCGGGAGGTAATAGAACAAGCATTAGGAAGGGAGGTGATTTGGGGGTAGTTAGGAACTTTATTATCTGCTGAGTTTGCAAGGATGGTGAGAGACACAGCTCGAGAGAACAGACTAGAAATTTATCATTGCGGAGCTACTGGCTGCAGCAGTCAGAAGGGTGAGCTTTCTGAGGTAGAATGAAGCCGGAAAGAAGACTGTGGGGATTTGTTTGTTCCAATTCTTGAGGAGGTATTTTCTAGTTTTACTTTTGGTTTAATAGGAGTCGAGAGTAAATGAACAAAACATGAAGTTAAGCTCCTCTCGGTTGGTCTCTGCATCCATGGGATGGAAATATATTTCATTAGGGTAGCATCAGAATGGTTCCTTGATGCATTTTTTATTGTCTCACTGTGTTGGGTGGGTGAATTCATCAGTCTTTTTGAGTTTCTGGACCCAATTCCAGTCTGGGGGTGAGGGCCCTCTTTCCCCCACAGTACTCAGCAATTCTGGGTCACCAGCAGGGTTCCAAGAATTTGACTCCATTCCAACACTGCCTGCATGGAGATCGCATTGGATTCCACAGGTTGAGGGCTCCGTCCTGTGAGACGGCCACTCATCTCCCCACCCTCACCTGTTACATTGGCTTCTGATCCACCATCTACACATTGGAGGTTCCAGTAACTTCTCCCTCAGCTTTGATTAACATGTTAGAGTGGCTCACAGAACTCAGGGAGACCCTTACCTTCACTAGTCTGTTAAAGGTACAATAAAGGATAGAGATCCACCCCATGGAGAGATATGGAGGGTGGGGTATGGGGAAGGGGTATTGGAGCTCCCATGCTCCCTCCATGCCTGCTACTCTGCTTCTCCATAGGTCTCCCATCCCAGAAACTCTTAGAACCCTGTCCTGTTGGGTTTTTATGCAGGTGTAATTACATAGGCATGACTGACCAAGTCTTTGGCCATTTCATTCCTCCCCAACCCCTCTCACCTTCCCAGGGGTCAGGGGGTGGGGATGAAAGCTTGAGTCCACTGCTCGCATGGTTGGTTCTCCTGGCAACCAGCCCCCATCTTTAGGTACTTTCCAAAGTTCCCCTCACTAAAATAATACAAGATCTCTGTATCCCTTTCAGTGCTTTGGAAATTCCAGGGCTTGGGCAGCTGGGAGCCAGGAATCATGAGTGAGGACCAAATACAAATTTTTTGGGTTTTGTTTAAGATTTTATTTATTTGAGAAAGAAGACAGCACAAGTGCGGGGGAGGGGCAGCGGGAGAGAATATCCAGGTAGACTCTGAGTGGGGAACCCGATGTAGGGCTCGATCTCACAATCTGAGATCGGGACCTGAGCTGAAATCAAGAGTCGAATGCTCAACTAACTGAGCCACCCAGGGGCCCCTCAGATCCATATCTTAATGACCAAATATGTACTTCTTACAGGTAAGACTATCACAGTCCCATCATGTGGATGTGGTGAATTAATCCCATGACTGCTTTTGCACATACAGTTGGATCCCAGCCTCCTCCCTTGCAGCTTGTTTGAACTTGCTGGTTCACTGGGCAGTCCTCTCACTGATGCACCTCCAGTGTCCAGAGTTCCCCTCTTTGGTTGTGTGGGGCTTTCTCTCTCTAATTCTCTGTTCACGTGAGCTGAACAGACAGCTGCTGCCACATTAGAAAGTTCCATGCGGGGTGGGGGTCAGGGTGAGGGAATT
>ML093115.1:12894-38148 GCA_003697995.1 Taxidea taxus jeffersonii | reverse complement strand
AAGGCAGCCGCTTAACCAACTGAGCCACCCAGGCATCCCGAGACTTTTATTTCTTAAAATGAACTTAAAACTTTTATTTCTTAAAAAGAAATTTTACTCTTTTAAATAGTTAACGTGTGAGTGAGAATGATACTGCGCCAACTGTAAAAGGGTTTTATTTTTATTTTTTAATTAAAAAAAAATTATTTACTTATTTGGCAGAGAGAGAGAGAGAGAGAGAACGCACAAGCAGGGGGAGGAGCAGAGAGCCCGACCTGGGGCTCAGTCCCAGGACTCTGGGATCATGACCCGATCCAAAGGCAGACCCCTAACCGACTGAACCACTCAGGCATCCCATAAAAGGGTTTTAAATGCTCACTTTGGGGATTTACTTGTTGAAATATTCTGGGGCTCTTTTAGTGTCATGAATTTTAGGGCTCTTGGATGGGGTGGGGGGGAACAGTGTGTGTCATTGAATGTAGCGTGGCGTGCCTGTCCTGAGAACCCACACTCCTCTCTCAGTGTCCTTTCAGCGTTTGTGCTCCTGTACGTACGCACGCACGTGTACACACACACCCCCCCCCCACCCCACCCCCCCACCCCCCACTGCGCTGGCTTCTCAGGGGAAACGGTGCAAGATAAAGCAGAACGAGGGGCATGCCCAAACCCGCTGGGCTTCATCAGAGCCCTGACTCTGCCCATATTCAGAAAGACACTTCCGGAGATGAGACTTGTAGAAACCAGAAGTTGCAAGGCCCCTAGGTCCTGTTCTGTGCTGATTCTAATAATGCTGGTTCTATTGGGTCTACTTCTCATGACTGTTTTCTTCATTATGGGTCCTACATACGTCTCCTCTGTCTCAAGATTCTGTTTCCTATATTGTATAAGACTGTGTGCTATAATCTACGGTGTATATATCTGCTAACCAGGGAATGAAGTTTCTTTGGTGGGGAGAGCAGGTGAGACAAAGGGCCACTACTCTACTCTGATTCCTCCCAACGTCGTTGACTTAGAGCGTTAGTTAGATGGAGTTCGTCTGTGATTAATTCTGTGCCGCAACGCGCCCCTTGTCTTTTTGATGATGTCAGCTTTTGAGCTGGGAAGGGATTGGCTGCCCTTTCAAAGGTCTGCCTTTGGGTTCAAACCAGTTGGGTCCCAGAACCCCCATCCCGGTGAGAACCCATGGAGTTAGGTACCTACCTAAACTCGGGGGATGGATGAAGCCCAGGTGGTCTATCCCTGTGTGTGGGTGTCGGCCACACTGCAGCCCCTTCCTGTAGTGCCATATTGTCTGAGACCCCGGCTTGCTTTATGCCGTCTCTCAGTGTGTGGGGTTGCCCAACCCCATCCCAGGCACTGATCTCCCGGGGGCATTTCCTCTGGAATTCCATTCACCTGCTCTTTATTAGTCCTTCAGAAAAGTAGGAATTTGTTTTATGTCTGAGTTGGTAAAGGTGTTGCCACGGGCTTGGAGACCTTCCTCCTTCTATATACTAAACAAACGCCATTGTTAGTAAAGTCACTCCACTGTGACGTGTTCGAAAGACCAAACACATCACCTTGAGGTACCAAATCAACTGCACTAGATTATTTCCTGGAAAATTAGTTTGAGAGTTCTTGGCAAATGTTAGCGCCCGTGAGTGTTAGGCAAAGATTTTGTTTCCTTATCCTGAAAATGTTGTATCTGTGGAGGATTTGGAAGGGGGTTCTGGAAATGATTTTGTGGGGGAAGTGCTAAAACCCAGCCTGAGCCTTATGGAGGGCAGGATCTTGCCATAAACCAGTTATGGAATTTTATGGAGTAAATGTCTGTGTCCTACATAAAATAAGTTTAACTTGTGAGCAGATGGAAAACGTGCGTGAAACCTTGCGCTCATTGTAGTGCTTTTGGAAGGTAACCCAGATGAATGAGGGAAACGGACCTTTCCCCCAGGGGCTGATGGTATGGGACCCTCCCTGGAAAATCGATCGGAAACAGACTTTCAGGCTCTCTCCGAGTGTTTTCCTGACACAGGCTTAATGTCTGGTTCAGGTACGCCCTCCCCGCCATCACTGTGTTTTCTCACTCTCCGTCGCTCCTGGTGTGGCTCTCTGTCCTATGACTTCAATAAGCCTTTGTCATACCCAGGTTCAAACATCCTTGATAGGAAGTGGGGTCCGCTGGGTACAAGGAGCTAAGTTACTCGAGTGTTCGGACTCTATAAAAAGTAGAGTGCCGGAGTTTCTTGTGGATGTTCTTTGTGAATTTGTTTTCCCGTTTTGGACGTCTGGGTACCAAATCTTTTGTAAGGTCACATGGAAAGAGAATATGAGCCAAGATGTAGTGTCCGGGAGTCCTTTGATGTAGAGAGTGGGGTGACCACTGCCCTAGTGGTTATGGGAGACTGAGGTTTTCACCGAGGTGCCATCGCACTGAAATGGCAAGGTCACTTGAGACAGCTGTTGTCCCACAGGGATGGCCTGGGTCAGTGGGAGTGCAGGTGCTGTGGGAAATGGGTGAAGGTGTGGTGCTTGGGGCCCGGGGGGGGGGCGGGGGCAGTGGACTTCCCAGCAAGGGCAGTGAGCCAGTTAGCCCCAGTTCCCACTCTGGAATCAGCCTGCCTTATGCTCGCCACATTTCCTCTGCCTTTGACCTTTCATGTTGGTGAAACCAGGTGATGCGGTATGGGGGAGAATGGAGCACAGGCTTCCAAGCCCAGGCGTGGGACTCTGACCCCCTGGGCTCTCACATGTCTGCTCCCGCCACAGGGTTGATGGCTGCCTCCCTCGAGCAAGTTTCTTACTTTCTTAGCCTCAGGCTCCTCGTCTGGAAGGTGGGCACTAAGCACAAGGTCTGGAGGCTCTCTGTTTGCTGAGTATGTAGACTTGATGGTAAAAATCCCCGGTAGAGAGGGTGATTCCCCTAACTTGTCTTGGTAGGTGGTCTCACCCGCCTGCTTTTCTGTGTGAAGGCATGATTTGAGCGCCATTTGCCATACACGCCCGAGTTTTCAGGATGTGTTCGCCTACGTTCTCTCGATTCCATCTCCTGTACGAGAGTCACTGTCAAGGGGTCGGGGCAGACGGTGGTCTTGCTCACGGTGGGGGACACGGCAGATCTGAGCTCTTAATGCCTGTCATGAAGCAGGCAGGTGGCCACTGAGAGTCGGGGTTTTGGAAATGTCACCGGCCCCGCGCAGCGTTCTGTGGCAGGGGGAGGGGGTGAATGCTTGTGTGCTGCGATGGCTGGTTCACTCCTGTCTGGATGGCAGTGTCTGCTTGGGTCTCTGCTCGTGCTGTGGCCTGCCTGGCCTTCACGTGCTTGGTCGCCAAATAATTAAAACGTATAGGACAGCAGTGTTCCTCTGCGAGGCCCGTGGAAGGGAAGGAGCTGGAGCTCAGAAACCTCCATGCTGCTAGCAGCGCTCCTCCAACTTCAGAAGACCCAGCGACAGAGTGCTTTTGTTGAAAACAGAGAGGTCAGGGACGCCTGGGTGGCTCAGTTGGTTAAGCAGCTGCCTTCAGCTCAGGTCATGATCCCAGCGTCCTGGGATCGAGTCCCACATCGGGCTCCTTGCTCGGCAGGGAGCCTGCTTCTCCCTCTCCCTCTGCCTGCCTCTCTGTCTGCCTGTGCTTGCTCTCTCTCTCTCTCTCTCTCTCTCTCTCTAACAAATAAATAAATAAAATCTTTGGGGGAAACAAACAAAGAGGTCAGTAGGGCCTGTAATGTAAAAAGAAAAAAACGGGGGGCGGGGGGGTCCTCTTTGACAAAGGCCAGTTTTGAACAAGTTGCAGAGGAAGGCGGGGCACTCTTGTTACCGGGGTAGGTGACCTGCCTCACGCTGTCCGTTCTGCAGCCTTTCTTCTAGAAAGGAGGCGGTGATAAGGAGAGAGACCGCCACCAGGGGTTTATTAAAGCACGTCCCAGGGATGATTGGGAGTTGGGCCACAGGCAGGAGGCCGTGAGGATAGTCCTGCAGGCATGGTTTTCCACGGAGCCCTCAATCCGAGAATGTCATCACTCAGGAGTGGAGAAGTAAAATGTGGTCTTCAAAAATGGAATAATCAGCACCGCACAGCTTACCCAGCCATTTCTAGATAATTGGAATTGTAACACCAGGTTGCTCATCACGTGTTTGTTCTTTTTGTTTTGTTTTGTTTTGTTTTTGGTCCAGTTTCTACGAAGGTCTTTATCAGCATCATAGTCACCAGGAGCTCTGTACCCTGCCTTTTGTAAAGCTGTGAATGAGTTGTGTGTCCCTGGGGGAGGTGTGTAACCTCTCTGATTCTTAATTTCCTCTTCTGCAAAAGGAGCCGGATACAGTAGCTTCCCAGTCGTTGGTTCATTTCTGACCCAGCACAAAGAACGGTTCTCCACACCTGTCTCGCGGATAGGACTAGCCACCACTGGGATTTCATACAGGGGCAGACGGGCACTGCTGTGTGTCCCAGCCGAAGGACTTTTCCAGGCTCCCCTGTTGAGCTGGGTGAAGATCCCTAACTAAAATTCAGACCTGGATTTTATCATGTGGTCAGGCAGGTCCTGTGAACCACTGATCATTTCCACACCAGGACGTTGAGTGCAAGCTGCTTTCTTGTGGTTCCTAGTGTCAGAGTGGTGTTTCTTCCTGCTTTGTGCGCTGGGGATGTGCAGGCGTGTGGGGACGTCCAGTGACATCTATATCCTGCCCCGGGACAGTAACCCTCCCTGAAATGCAGGGAAGTTAACGTGCAGAACACAAAATGTAGAAAGTGACCGCTTCAAGTATTAGTGTAGCTTGGCCAGTGGCTCGGATGTGGAGGCAAGGCATGGCACCTGACTCGGTGGAAGGTGGCAGCAGGAGAGAACACGCCCCCTGGGCTCGCCCTGCGACACTAGGCTTCCACCAGTGTCCATCTGGGCCTGTCTGTGACCATACTCCTCCTCTGTGGCCATACAGTGCTGCCCCCAGCCGTCTCCTGCGAGGGCCTGCTGTCGCCAGGCAGGTGTTCCATTTTGCAGACATGCCCCCGGACTCTGATGTTCTCATGCCCCGTTCGCTGAGCGTCCTCATGGAAAGGCATTTGTTTATGCAAATGCATCATCTGACGTGACGTGGGCCATGTCTTGTGCGTCTGCAGCCCTGGGTTCGCGCTCCAGGGTCCCGGGAACGATGCCTCTGGCAGCTCCTACCGCACCAGCTCCGCAGATTTCCAGAAGACTTGTCCATCTCTAGGACCTCCCGTGATCCGAACAAGAGCGCCCTTACATAATCCCTGTCTGGAAACAAACCCACGCCGTCAGAGCCCTGCTCTGGGATAGTGATGTTACGAGTTGGTGCTTGAAATGGCTTCGTTTTTGAAATGTTCTCATGGTTTTCTTCCAGTGGGATGAGCATGGCTAGAGGCACGAATACGTTTGTTTGGAATGACTTTGGCGTTGGTTTTCCTCACTGTTGTTGCTGTGGCCGGGCGTTCCTCCTCCTTTGCAGAGGGGAACGTGGGGTGAGTCCACTGTTCGCGCATCAGCCCCCGTGGTAGATTTTTCACAGGCTTTTCGGCACCTTCGAGAAATGGGAGGAACTACGTAGAGTGTCCCTCCTCTCCGTGCTCATTTTTCTGAAGAGGGACATTTCTCAGAAGACTTTTAAACAACGTGCCATTGGACTCCCAGTGGTGTGATTTAATTGCTTTTGGGTTCACACTGAGGGCCTGTTGTGCCAGGGCCCAAATGCAGTCATTTGGATGAGTTTACTCCAGCCCTACCTTGGAGGTGCGTCCCGTGTCTGCGCGGGGTGGGATGGGGGTCTCACTGTAGTGGGGGCAGCCAGGGACAGCCGGGAGAGGCTTCTTTCTTCTTGGGGTATCCTCTTCACCTTTTTCCTCTGGCAACTTCATGTTTTGGGGTCCCCCCCACACCCCCTCTGTTGAGGCAAGTGAGTTTTCCCAATAGTTGGCCTCTAGGCTGGGGACGTGGTTTTGAAGAGCAGTAGTGTGTGTCATGTTGGGTCAGAGGGTCTGTTGGTTCGTCGTCTTCTGCGTCTGTGTTTGGGGCCTTCAGTGCTGTGGTTTCCAGGCCCCACACTCAAGTGCCTGTCTTCCCCCGATGGCTGCAGCCTTTTCTGTGTTCTTTTCTTTCTAAAGAAGGAATGGGATGCTGGCCGTCTGGGTGGCTCAGTGGGTGAAGCGTCTGCCTTCGGCTCAGGTCATGATCCTGGGGTGCTGGGATCCAGCCCCACGTCAGGCTCCCTTTCTGTGCTCTCTCACACACTGCTGCTCTGTGTCAAATAAATAAAGTCTTAAAAAATCAAAAAGAAAAAAAGGAGTGCCCTTTCCAACGATTTTTATAAATGCGTAAGAGTTGTGTGTGTGTGTGTGTGTGTGTGTGTGTGTGTATGTGTGTGTGTGTGTGAGTGTGTGAGTGAGATGAAAGGCAGAACCTTTGGGATCCCCACACATGCTAGGACAGCGGGCTGGGCCATCCTATTTTAGTGTGGGGGTTCTTCTTCCTGGTCATGGTAGAGCTGCTCCGCTCCGGGCTGAGGGGCTTACGCAGACGTCAGTGACAGCCGATGTGGACCAGCTTCCGGCTCGGATGCCTTCCTGACCATCTGTCAATGAGCCAGTTACTTAAACCCCTGGAACCTCCCCGTCTCTATTTGTAAACAGCTGATAACAACAAAACTGTTGTTTTGGGGTTGGGAAGGGGAGATTGCGAAGTATTCGCCGATGGGCACAGTGTTTCATCTTGGGGCGATGAAAACATTTTGAACTTGGCATTGCAGTCGTGGGTTGCGCAGCTCCAAGTATGCAGAAATCCACAGGATTGGTAGGTACGCTTCAGATGGGGAAATTACACAATATGTGAATTGTAGCTTATTAAAGATAAACGAGAATCTGTTAGGACCGAATGAATGATGGATGCCCCTAGCGCGGTGCCTGATGCTCGGTGAGTTCTTAAAACAGTGGGCTCTGGCTGCCGTCCTCTAACTGGCGTCTCACCCCATGATGCTTCGAAAGAATTAGCACACCCTGCAGTTCTGAAAAACATGAATGTATTCTATTAGATTTTCGGAGTCTTTAATCAGTTTTGTTGTCCAAAATTGGCTGGGATGTGTTTATGTGCTGCGCATTGTAAATTGAATTGCTGAGCTCTTCGCCAAACTGCTTGGTATTTAATATTTTCAGTTGATTTCATCCGGCCTGTCTTAAGGGGAACCTTCGGCCGAGAAGAGGTGCTGCTCCCAGAGACTGTAAAACGTGTATGTAGGATTTTCGACAGCCCTTTGTTTCCTGGCTGGAGGGTGGGCAGAGGTGTTTGCCCCACAGGAGCGGTCCACAGTATTTGGAGAATGCTGACAGTGGTCCTTCTCACAATAAAAACATTCCGTTACTCAGTTTCTCTGTACTGATATTTTTATTCTGAAAATGACCAGTTCTGGAACTTGGGGGATGGACTCCTGCACATTTCCCACGGGTGTTTCTCCCAGTGTGCTGTGAGCGTGTGCAGGCGCCTTGTGCAGATCCAGAGGTGGGCCAGAAACCTTATGATGACTTCAGATGCGGTTGGCCTTTTAGAATTCATCCCCTTGCATATAGAATTTTTTCCAAAATCCCAGATGGCAAAAACAGTGCCATCCTTTGTTTTCCAAGAGTTAATGCACACCCTTTCTGAATATAACCCATCGTTCTGTGCCCTTCGTCTTGTTTCCCGGGAGTGATAAAGCATGAAATCCCTCTCGGCCCACTGCCTACCGACCCAACAGGCTTTTGCCAGATATCCCTCCCCAGGTCCTGCTCTGGCACATTCGAGGATGCAAATGTCTTAGAGCCCACTGATGTGGGCACAGTCCCGGGGAGCTGGTCACCATCCTGCTCTGTCTCGCCCTGTCCTCCGCTCCTTTGGGGGCCGGGTGGGCCAAGAAACCATTTTTCAATGACAAAAACCACTCATCCTGATTTATGATCTTTTTGTTGCCCTGACCTTTATATTCTCATAAAGGTCTTATGCCCTTTTAAACTTGCGTTTCAGAAGTTACTAGGAACATATGCAAGAAACATGTTTAAATGGCAGATCCGTCCAGCCCCATTATTGTACATCATTGCATATGACGTGGTTACATTCTTAATAGATCCTGGGGCAGTGGCAACCAGATTCCGATGGTAGAAAAATGTTCTAGGACTTAAATTCTTTAAGTTCACACATAGGAAATTTAATTTGCCTTAAAAATCTTGATACATATTTTACTTACTTGAGAGAAAACTGTGGGGGGCATGGAGCAGCAGAGGGAGAGGGAGGAGACTCCCCGCTGAGCAGGGAGCCCGATGCGGGGCTCGATCCCAGGACCCTGAGATCATGACCTCAAGCGGGAAGGCAGGGATTTAACCAACTGAGCCACCCAGGCACCCTCCTTCCTGTTTTTTTTTTTATGTAAGTCAAACTGGTAGGATTTCAGTATGTAGAATCCAGAGGGGTCTCGCAGATACCTCGTAAACCTGTAGAGCTTGCTTGCCATGCTGGAGGTCGGGTTGCCAGAAGGTTTCCTGTCTTGCGTTGCAGCCCGGCCCCGGCCCCCGGTGCGTGTGGGCTGTGCCGGGAGGTTGTAACGGGACCTGTGCTGACCCAAGCACATCCTCTCTGCCTTCCGTGGCGGCCCACGTATGAGGGCCGCCGCCCAGCCCGGGGAGCGGCTTCTGCCCGGGGCAGCCCGGGTTACGGCACTCACACATGCTGTGTGAAAATCCCTTTGAACAGCGGGCACAAGGTTGGCAGACATTCCATTGTTTTCAGACAATAGTGACTCAAAGTTGAACTGACTCCAGGGAGTGAGCCCAGCTTTTGTACAGTAACAAGGATTTAATGCCAGCCAATTGATGGAGTCTGTCTTCCCCGAGTCAGGACGCCTTGTAATGACAGGACGCTTCCATTTAAATATCTGGCTCAGGATCAGAAACTTGGCATGCTTCTCTTTTCTCCTCCGTCACATGCTCTTCTTTATTTATGGTGGTTCCCTTTTTATCCCTTCGGTTTGTTTTGGGGGTGGGATAGGGAGCAGGTCTGATTTTATGGAATTTGGGGGTTGGTCCAGCCTTTGGATCTTGGGTTCATTCCTTCCTTCTTGTCCTCGTGCCTCAGCTAGCGGACCTGGCAGCCCAGCTTCCCATGGTGGCTCCTGTTCTTATTTCTGTCTTTCAAGGAGGCGAAGGCTTTAGAACCCTCTTAGCTCAGGTCTGGCACAGAGGCATCTCAGTGTGTCCTGTAACTTCTGTCAGATGCCACGTGGGGATTTCTCTCTCCTAGTCTCTCATAGAAACAAAACACATCAGGACATCAGGATGACATCCTGGGGTTCCGATGAGGTGCCTTCCTTCGCGCAAATAATCAGACATCTGTTCTGGGACGGGCACGGGCACTGGCCCACGTGGACGCTCGTCCTTTGCCAGCTCTGTTCAAGGGGCATCACTGCTTTCACATGTGGCCCTTGCTTCACCATGACGGCAGGACCTTGGAAGAAGCCGAGCCTTTTTCTCTTTGCCCCACTTCCTCCCTCTGAAGAACGCATGGCATTTTATATACTTTTTTTTTAAATACTTGAGCGATTCCTGGAGGGCAGATAAGAGGCGGCAGCTGGTTTTGTGGTTCAGGGAATGGAGACACAGATGTGTCTGGTGATCTGGGAACAAAAAATCAAAAGGAGCTAATAAGCACATCCCTATGCGAGCCTGTGGGTGTGGGGAGGGCTTTAAAGACCCTGTGGTCTTTAGTGTTGTGGGCACTGAGCTTCTGTGGGGCACGGCGTTACGTTCCAGCTCCCTGGAGCTGGAAATGGGAGCCTCCTTCTCGGGACATGTAGCTTTTTCCAGTTTCCCCGCCACTGTGGGATTGCTGGAGAGAGGCTTCTAGAGTAACTTGCGTTGCCTGATTGCTTTCTCATCCCTGATTGGGTGCTGCTGTGAGCTGCTCAGGCGCCCAGTGACCCTAAATCAAAATACCGGTCTTTGCTTGCCGTGGTGTGAAAACACTGTCTGTAGGCCATTTAACCTTCAGCATATGTGTATACAAATCAATATATTTGTCTCTGTTCATTAATGTAAAGCTATTTGTATCTGAGCACAATACAGTTTCCTAATACAGTTCACCGTGATAAATGCTTTTTTTCTCCCCTTGAAGAAACGAGTCCAATTACTCCTTTTAATTGGGGGAGAGCGTGCGTAGTCCTCCATCCACCTCTCCCTCTCTCTCTCTCTGTCTCATATGTTCACAGGGTTTAGTCTTTCCCTGTGAGAGTGAGGTTTTTTTCCCTTTCTCCTTCTCGAGAATCTTACAAATTAAGACAAAAGATAATTACTTGGAGGGGTGAAACTGGCAGGTTCCCACGACACTTAAAATTAATGAGCTGTTGAGGACAAAATATACCTTGTCTCTGGCTCCATCGTCCCCCCGCTCCCCGCCCCTTCCCCCCCTTTCTTCCCATTTAACACATGATTTGACTTTTTGGCTGTGTTTGCCATTTGGGTATACGGCTGCTGTAAAAAAAAAAAAATAGCAAAGTGGTTACAGAAAGTGGATTCATTGGAAAGCTGTCTTTGTTTGCAATTCAACGTTAATTTCATCCAGTTTCTAATTTTTGTCTTTCTGAATGCTTTCACTTCTTCCGACGATCTGATCAAAACAGTCTGCAGTGCTGTGTTTCAGTCTGGTTTATGAGGTTCGTGGCATATGCTTGGCTGCCCAGACTTCCGGGACCCCATGGCTCCCAGGCTCCCTTGCCCTTCTCCCTGAGGCGCCGCTTCCCTACTGGCAGGGGGGCGGCGGGGGGGGGGAGGAGCCCTTCCTCCATGTCGGGGTCACACCCTAGCTGTGCAGGGAGGGCTGATCAGGATCTGGATTTTTCTGGATCTCAGAAAGCTTTCACTGGTTATAACCACAGTGCCATACTTCACAGATTTCCTTGAGGTCCCCGTGGAGCAAGTGGCCTTGCCCCATGGTTCGTTTGGAAAGGAGTGGGGTGACAGTGTGCGTGACAGTGTCCTGCTGCATCTCTGGCATGGGCGCCATCAGAAAGAGTGTGGGAGTCCCGAACGGCCAAAGCTTGGCCAGTCCCCGCCAGCCCTTTTTGTAGACGGAATACTCTCTCACCAATTCCTCCAAGCAACCCCATGAGGTGGTAAATGGGAAACTGAGGTCAAATCACTAATGAATCCTGGGCTCAAATTTAGGTAGTTTCCTCTCAGAGCCTGAGAGTCGGGGGGGGGGGGGTCCAAGATCTAGACCCAAGTTCAGGGGCCACCAGATCTCTGGAAACCTTCGTGTTGGAGCTAACTGTGGAGAAGGTGCTCCAGCCTGGCAATGTCCCAGGTCTTGGTTTTGAGACCCCTTTTTAGTCAGGGGACCCCCCCCACCCCCAAAGGATTGTATGTATGGGTATTTGTTGTATTAAAATTGAAAGTGAGGGAATTTTAAAATATTTTTAAAAATTCTATTTATTTTTAAAGTTTATTTTTAGTAATCTTTCCACTCAACGTGGGGCTTGAACTCCCAACCCTGAGATCAAGAGTCGTATGCTCTTGTGACTGAGCCAGCCAGGTGCCCCTAAAATATATTTTTAAAAAATGACACACCCATTACACGTCAACACAAGTAACATTTTTCTGGAAAGTAACTGTTCCAAGCGCCAAAAGTTATAACGGGAAGAGTTGCATTGTTTTGCATTTTTGGAAATCTCTTTACTATCTGGCTTAGGAGAAGACGGCTACGTTCTTCTGTTTTGTCTCAGACGAAAGTACACTCGGGAAAGGCAGGAATCTGGGAGGAGGATTTTATCCTTTGGTCTCACACCCAGACTCAACCAGTGGTAGTTTCCTGAAGGTCGGTTGGTGCAACAGTCTGATCTGGTCGGGTGAAACTTTCATGCTCTGTTACGTTAAAATCCATTGGTTTGCCTTGGGCTTTGGATGGATCTCTTACCCTTGCACAATTTTGTCATGTTTTGTGTTGATCATTTGAAAATAATTCTTCACCAGGTACCTCTCCCAGTTGTCAGCACCTTTCCCAAAACACAGTCGAGCAGTCCTGCATGTCCCCTGGCCTCACCGGGGGAGGCTCTGGAACTCGGTGGCAGAGAAAGCTTTTCCACGACTGTGACTTTTGCCCGAAGTTGTGATTGCCGTTCCTGGCAGCCAAAACTATTTGTTACTTTCCACAACAAAATGGTGGACAGGGGCGCCTGGGTGGCTCAGTTGGTTAAGCGGCTGCTTCGGCGAGGGTTGTGATTCCAGGGTCCTGGGATCGAGCCCCACATCAGGCTTCCTGCTTAGCAGAGAGCCTGCTCCTCTCTCTCCCTCTGCCTGCCCCTCTGCTTACTTGTGCTCGCTCGCTCTCTGTCAAAAAAAAATAATAATAATAATTTTTAAAAACGGTGGACAGATAACTTCAGTCCTTCATCCTAGTGAAAATAGCGTTCCGTGCAGAGAGCTAGCTTTGCTCCCTCAGCTGTCACACGGGTTGGCCTTTCCCTGGAAACGAGCTCTTTTGACACTCAGGAGGAGTGCTTCATGGGCATCTGCCATCTTGTCACACGAAGTACAGACCCCCAAGGGTCGGGATTTCGTACCGTAACAATTGTGCTGCTCGATGACTCCCGGAGATGAGAGCCGGCTCCTCTTGCCTGCCTGCCTTCCTGCTGACTGCCAGGAACTGGTGATGATGTAGTCAGTCCGTCGGAGTATTTTAGTTGTGTCTGCCCACTGGTTTTGGTGCTCATTTGTTTTCAAGAGCGAGCATGTGACAGCGCGAGGTGGGGAAGGTCCTAGGGAGGGGGAGAACCTTAAGCAGGCTCTGTGCCCGGCCTGGGGCCTAGCACGAGCGTGCTGCTGGGGGGTTCTGTCTCCCCACCCTGCGATCGTGACCTGAGCCATAATCAAGAGTTAGATGCTTAAAAACGGAGGCACCCCAGCCCCCCTTTTAAAAAACAGTAGTTGTGTTGAGATACAACTGTCTATGAGTCCCAAATCCTAGGATACATCCCGGCAGGCCGCTCAGTAGTTCGTTTGTGCATTGGATTGTGGGGCCATCCCCACACTCTGCTTTGGTGGTGGTTCGCGTCCTGTCCCCCTTGTTCCCATCAGCAGTCATTCCCAGTTTCCTGAAATGTCCCAAGACGCTGACAACCATTCATCAGCTCCCTGGCTCCCTGTCGTTCGCTCCTTTCTTTCTTTCTTTTTTAAAGATTTTATTTATTTATTTGTTAGAGCGAGCACAGGCAGACAGACAGGCAGAGGCAGAGGGAGAAGCAGGCTCCCTGCCGAGCAAGGAGCCCGATGTGGGACTCGATCCCAGGACGCTGGGATCATGACCTGAGCTGAAGGCAGCCGCTTAACCAACTGAGCCACCCAGGCGTCCCCGTTCGCTCCTTTCACTTACCGTATTTGTCTTCTAGACCCTTCACACCGGCGCACGTGCCCCCCGCACCCCAGTTTTTAGTTATTATTTATTCTGCCTTGAACAGAAAGGCTCAGGGGTTCCGTGCAGAGGGGCCGGACCCACGGGTCTGCGATCGTCAGCCCCAGCGGTAACGCAGAGGAGGGAACTCCTGAGAGAAATCAGATTAGAGTTTCCTATAAAAATGCCGGGCATGGGACGCCTGGGTGGCTCAGTTGGTTGAGCGGCTGCCTTCGGCTCAGGTCGTGATCCCAGCGTCCTGGGATCGAGTCCCGCGTCGGGCTCCTTGCTCAGTGGGGAGCCTGCTTCTCCCTCTGCCTCTGCCTGCCTCTCTGTCTGCCTGTGCCCGCTCTCTCTGACCAAAAAAAAAAAAAAAAGCCAGGCGCAGTGCTGTCCTCTTCTGAATTGGCTTGGTGGGTGGCATCCGGAGGTCAGGGAGGGGTTGGGCCTCTGCCAAGCATCCCCTTCTCCACCCTGTTCTGGTGGCTTCTTCTGTCACATGGGCATGACTCTCATGTCCTCCTGGTCCCTTTGGGTTCTAAGGCTGAGCTGGTTTGGGGGGAGCAACGTGACCTGTCGACTGTGACCGTGTTGTAGGGTTCTGGCACAGAAGCAGGTCTGGCTCCAGCTCCGACACACTCTTTCCTCTGGTTGCCAGTGGGGCAGGTGCAGCAGAAGCGTCCCTGACGCGTCCATGTGCGCGGACCATCCGTCTCCCAGCGCAAGTGTCTGAGAATACACGATCTTCCTCCACCCGCCCGTCTCTCCGTGTGCGGGGCCGTTCGTGTTCGCTTCTTCGTTTTAGTTTCTTTTTGTTTAAGGAGTGATGTTGAGACTCTGAGGGCTGCCGGCTTTTGTTTTATTTCAGTAGGGATTTTTAAAAATAGATTTTCAAGCGTTTCAACCCCAGCAAATAATTCTTTGGCTGTGCTTCGAATGGTTTTTGTCTTGGGGCCTGGGATTATTCCCGGTTTTTGTGTCGTGGGGGGGTTGGGGGGGGTGTTTTGACCTGGAGTCGCTCTCGAGTGTTGATGGGATTCACGGGCTGTCCAGAATGTTCTCTTTCCCTTTGACATTGGGGCCTTGCTCTTGGTGGTTACAGTCCCTGATGTACTGACCTTGTTCTCTCTCCTTCCTTTCTAGTTTTCAACGGTTCCAGCAGGTCAACACGGGAGAAAGAACCTGTTCAAAAACACAAAAGCAAAGAGGCCACTCCCGGGAAGGAGAAGCACAGCGATCACCGGGCTGACAGCCGGAGGGAACAGGCCTCAGCGGCCCACCCCCCAGCGGCCCCGTCTACGGGCTCCTCGGCCAAGGGGCTCGCTGCTAACCACCACCACCCCCCTCTGCATCGGTCGGCTCAGGACTTACGGAAACAGGTAAAGCCCGGCCCCGCTGCACGGGTGACCCCACCACACCGGTGACCCTGCTCTGGCCCAGAAGGTGCCCGTCTGCCGGATATCACCTCCCCATTTCACCAGCTAACCAGAGGGGGCCTGTGAGTCAGAGCCTCAGGAGATCTGTAACGGGAGGGCTCCCGCTGCAGAAGGGTGGTGGTCAGAGGTAGGACGGGGAGGGAAACCTCACCTTTGCACGGAGGAGTTTGTGCACGTCTGGGGGTGTGCTCACATCAGCCCTGGAGCCTGGAGCCCAGGTCCTGGGTGTTGGCTATGGACGGGGGAGCCTGCCCTCTGCATTACCTCTCTCCCACCCCCATGTCCCGGGTACCAGACGAGTCAGAGTCCTGTTGCTCTGTTAGGGTGAGCCTAGAGAACTACACCTGGACAGCAGGCCTGCCAGCTGGAGTGTCATCCAGGGACAGCCCTGGACGACTGCTCTGTTTTTCGTGTGAAAAATTAGTGTCTCTTCTGGGATAGGGGAGCGGAGGGCGTGCCTGGGTGTACTCTGCTGAGCGGCTCCTCTGTGCTGGGGAGCAGTGGGGGACACATGGTCTGCCCCTCAGGGTCCTCAGAGCGCGGCTGCACCCAGCTCTCTAGCCTGCCTCCCACTGTCCCCATTGCAGAGTCGTAGCAGACGACACAGATCCTGTTGGGAACCTCCCAAGAACAGCCTTGGGCTCCGCCACTGCTGGTGTTCCCAGCC
Source organism: Taxidea taxus jeffersonii (assembly GCA_003697995.1). Classification (NCBI taxonomy): domain Eukaryota; kingdom Metazoa; phylum Chordata; class Mammalia; order Carnivora; family Mustelidae; genus Taxidea; species Taxidea taxus. Next base: position 22,667 of record ML093115.1, on the reverse strand, counting down.
TCGGACAGTGATTCCTCAGGGCCTCGGGAGGCTGGCTCGGTAGACAGGCGGGTGTGGAGGCCCACAGTGGAACAGCTGTGTCCCCCGGGTCGGTGGCATATCTCCTGTCCCTGCTGCTCCTTCCTCACTGCATTTTGAGGTCAGGGATTTGTGGGGATCGCAGATGAGCTCTCCTCATGGCGCATTTATGACCCAGAGCTAACCTTTTCTCCAGAATAAACCAGAGACTGATCTGAAAGATGGAGTCAGGGTGAGGACGGAGAGTTCCTACGCATCAGTGTTCTAGAGGGACGAAGGGATGGCGGGGACACGATGGGGTCTTTCCCTTTGCGGAACTTTTCTTTGCATTTGGCCTTTCTTGTTCCTGGTGATACATGGGCGATCTCTCTGGACACGCGTATTCATACTGTGTATTCGTGTGTCTCCACGTTCGTTGTTAGTGTTAATCTTCACCTTTACAGCTGATTCAGCTTGGGGCTTGGGTGAACAGGGTGAGAATCATGTCTTCGTTCCCAGGCTCCTCACGTTCCACCATTTCATCCTGTGCCCTGGTATCTTGAGACCGAGCAAGTATGTGTGGCATCTTTTAAACCTTGTCCCCTCTCGGCCGTCAGCCCGGGCCCCTCAGCTCAGGATGTCCCTTTGTAACTGAACGTGAGGCATCGCACAGCTGGAGGGAAGAGTTGGGGGGACAGGGGCACCCCTCTGCCTCCTGGCATGCAGGTGCAGCCCGTTGCACACGCGTGCAGCCTGGAGTCCGAGGAGAGATCTGGGGTACTCCTTGCGGGGCAGCTTTCCGTCCCTGAGCACCTGCAGGAACCGTCTTCGCAGGGGGGGTGTCCCATGCCGTGTGCAGGGCTTTCCTCCTACCTTCCCTCCTCCCCTTTCTCTTCACCCCAGAAGGGCCTGCCCAGGCTCCCCCTCTCACGTGCTGACCAGGACATTCACTGATACCTGAGCCTCTTGGCCACTGTTGTTCACTTGGAGGCAGTCATGCCCACGCCCCTGTCGGCAAGATTGGGGAAACCACCAAATCCTGTTATGAGGTGCATAAAGCTAAATCGCAGATTCCTTTGTAACCGCCTGATAGAAATGACTGGAATCCGATCTTTCCTCCTTCACCTGCATAAAAGATGGGGCCAGAGGACATGTTGATTTGTAACTTCAAATAGTAGGATTAACTTACCCGGGTCCACCTGAGACAGAAGGATGAACGTGGACCGTATTCAGGGTGGTGGTGCCAGGGGCTACAGCGTTGGGGGGGGGTGCTGCCCAGAAGGGGCTTCACCCTGTTGGCGCTGATGCACTCTGATGCATGAATCACTTGCTCTCTTTACTACAAGAGCCCTTTCCCTGTTACCTTGCATGATGCCTCGTACCCTTACTAGAGCGGCAGGGCTGTGCCTGTCACGCGTGTGGGCCGCTCTGGGGCTGTTGGGGGCCAGTGGCAGAAGAATGTGGACATGGGCTCGGTGTCAGAGGAGCCCATGATGCCTCCGTCTTCATTTGCTTTAACCTGCCCCTTCAGTGTTAATGCACTAAGCGACCATAACAACTCCGGATGGTAAGACGATGGCCTTAGACCCCAGGCGCAGATTCTGAAACGCTGGTTTCCAAGAGCGTCCCGAGGAGGTCGTCCTTCCTGGTGCAGAGGTTTGTGCGTCCAGTGAGCCCGGAGGTGGATTGGCAGGCCACAGCAGACGCAGTCACCTTCCTGTCCTTCCATGTGGCATTGAGGCAGAGCCACACGGTGAGGGCCGGTGTCACACTTGGCCGGCGACACGCTTCGCGGGAAGGTCTGCCGAGCTCCGGCCTCACAATAGTCTGTGTACGGGTTGCTGAAACTGTCTTGGCTTCAAGGATTCGAAGAGGAGGTTTAAACTCTGATCCAAGAATTGGGAGTAGTCTTTGTTGTTGTTGTTTTTTAAGTTGTGGAAAATGAAATAGGAACGTCCCGAGAGAAAAAACGTCAGAAGATGAGCTGCACTGTCTAGACTCTGTTCAGGGTTTTCACTGGGCTGCTCATCAGGTTATGCCTGTCGGTGGTCTCGTGCGTGTTGGTGGCGTGGTGTTTGTGACTCCGTCGCCTGGAGCGGGAGCCGGTGCTGTCCAAGGGTTAGGGGCTCCTGCCCAAACCCAGCCTCTCCTTTCTGTCCTGTGCTCCCGAGTTTGGGTCTCACTGTTTCTCTCATGCAGAGGGTCTGCCTTACCAGCAGGCCTGCCCTCCTGGAACTCGCTGCCTGTCTGGTGCAGTTCTGTTCGTCTCAGGCTCTTTGGTTTTCACTCCAGGTTTTGAAGTTCAGGTGGGCTCTGCCCAGCCAGCGGCTGTTTCTCCTGAGTACCCCTCCCCCCGGCCCCCTCTCCAGTTCTTTTGGGCCCAAATGGGCCCAGGCTCCCGACTCAGCAGCTCCCTCTGGTGGAAGACTGGAGCCTGCCCGTGAGATTTCTGCTTGGGAAGCAAGGACAGCCTCAGCCTTGAGCTGCCTCCTGGCCGCGTGCCTGGGGGAACGGGGCTACAGGTGACTCGTGGGTGGTGGTGGGAGAAGAGGCTACAGACACACACACACACACACACACACACACACACACACACCCTTGCAGAGCTGGGCGGGTTGTGGGGCAGTGGGAGGCAAAGACTGAAAACCCAGCCAGAGCTGAGGAGACTTGGACAGAGGGGTTTTCAGGTCAAGTGCCTGCGTGCAGAGGGCTCTGTCACACACACACCGGCATTACTCCTCGGTGGATTAGGTGACCTCTCACGTGCTCTGCGCAAGGACTTCCCCAGGGCCCGTGCCAGTGACGTCAGACCACTGCGCTGTGCAGTGTTGGAGGGACCGGGGCGTTTTGTTAAGCTGAAACTCAGTGCTTGCTGCTTCTTGATAAAGTGGTGGGTGGGGGAGAAACCCTCAGTGGCCAGGTGACACTCTCCGCCCTCCCTTTGTTTTCTTTGGCACCAGTTGAGTGCTGGACCCCTGAAGACAAGGACAGGCCAAGGAGTAGGCAAGTGTGTGTGCAGACAGGTGGGTCCTAGGTTGCTGGTCCCATTTGGTCCCTCTCTTAGGACACGTGGCCCTGTGGGTGGGATGGACAGATGGCCTCCTGGGTTGGGCCAGCTTGTGAGCTGGATCATGGCCTCTGCTGGCAGGCATAACCCACTGGGTGGGCTGTGGGGTTTGGGAAGAAGGAATACAGTTCACGAAATGTGCGCTTTCCAGGCTCCATAACTTATTTCTCAAAATCAAGTTCATTGTTCTGATGAGTCCCAAGGGAGATGCCTTTAGCCTCTGAGCTTGTGATGTGGATGTGCACGTACAGGATTTGGATAGCCAGCCGCTCTCGAGGAGGACTGTAAGGGCAGGGAGAGGAAAGGAATAGAGTCACTCCTCCTTCTGGCAGAGCTAGGCAGTGGGCTGCACATCCTGGGAATAACCACAGGTATTCAGGTTGACAGAAATAGGTAAAGAAGGGGATTCTTTTTGCCACTGAAGGTGGCACAATGCTTCTGTAGATTCTGCTGTGCAGGATATGGACCTTCCCCTAACATGCCAGGAGAGGTCACCAGGTGCCCCCAGGATGGCAGATAGATGGCCTAAGGGCCACTGCACTCTTCTGTGATGGGGGAGTCTGAGAACTCCCTTCTCTGGCTCTCCCCCTGCAGGTGCTCTGGGAGGCGGGGCGGGAATGGGGCCAGAAGCATTAGGGGAACTCGGGGGGGGGCCCCCTGGGCCTCCCACCCTTGCTGGCCAGATCAGCATCCGCAGTCAGGGGTTAGGCTGTGGAATCTGCACTGTTGGGGCTGCGTGAAGACTTGGAAGGGGCTGTCCTCTCTGTGGCTAAGCAAAGACCAAAGGCCAGAAGGGCAGGTCTTCCACTTTCAAGATCCTGGGTCCCTGGGGCCTGTGCCTTGATGGAGAAGTCTTTCAGAGCCACAGCAGGATTTCACTGCTTTTGTTTTTCTAAGCGGTTTGTTTTGTGTTTAGTTAATGGAAGCATTTGGGGAAAAAAATAGAGATCTTTGTGTTTGGCTCTTTCCCTCCTGTTCCAGATCAGTGGTACTCACCGTGGGAAATCGGTCTGTCTCACCCCCAGGTTGTATCAATGTATTTCTCACTTATTATTGCCAGGGAGCTAGTTTTGTTTGTTTTAATTTCCTGTTCTTTATTCCAGATCTCTGCGCCCCAGCTGATCTGGTCCTGCTTCTCTGTAGGGGGGGTGAGCAGTGGCCACAGCGGCTCTAACCCTTGGGGTCTGCCCTTTGCCATCCCCAGTGGGGCCCAGCCCCTCATGTGTCCGGACTGGCTCACCAGAAACCTGACTCCCTAGACGCCCTGCAGCCGGCTTATGGAACACAGCCTCATACCAAGGAGGGCTTTGATCGATTGGACTGTGTGTGATCTGTGGGATATAAAGAAATACACTTCCTTCTCTGTCTCCAAAATCTCCTACTACTGGTAGTTGTTTCCTCGTTCTCTGAGTGTGTCCCTGAATCAGCCTCAGCGATACCCGGGACCTCGTTAGAAATTCGAGTTCTCGGACCCCATCACGGACCTAGTGGATGAGAAACCCTGGGTGCGGGGCCCCGTGGTCTGTTTTGGGGACAGGCGCTCCCGCGGGTTCTGACAGCAGTGGTTTGGGTCCTGATGGGAAACTTCTGGTTTTGTTATTGTTTTGCCCCATGTGGGCAAAGTGTGTTTTCCTGGGCTGGGAAGGGACCCAGGGCAGAGGTCCCTCGGACTCGGGCCGCGTCCTGGGGAATCTGGCAAGGTGGTTGCAGGGCCCGTGGGAGCCGTTCGTCTCGGCCTGGCAGGACGGTGCCAGTGTGTGACTGCGGCAGGTTGGTCCGCTTCCCTGGCTTGGGGGCGCAGCCCTTCTCGTGGGGGTTATTGGTGTGAGAGGAGATGGCTGTGGTGTTTCTGTCTCCTGGGTATCGGGTAACTTTTAGTCAGCCTTCTGGAGGTGGTGGTACCTGTGGTACGTTGGAGTCCCGTGTTTGGAACTCCTGTTGTTGATGAGAACTTGAAGCCGAAGATGCAGACGACCTATCAGAGGCCACTGGCAGGCAGAGCCGGGACGGGATGTCCACCTCAAAGCTGCATCCCCCACAGCAGCTCCAGGCTGGGCCCTTCCTCATCTTTCAGAAGGGATGTGTTTCTGGTGTCTACCTGTCCCTCTCCAGTTTTGTTTTATATAAACAAGGGTGACTTTTACGGGTCCCAGGATTACCGCTGCATCCAGGCTGCGCAGAGGCTGCTGGCTCCCGCGGTTCCCACAGAACTGAATATGGAGCTTGTCCGGGGTCGGAACCCAGGACTGTCCATGCAGGAGAGAGGGAAGGCAGCGTCTTCTGCTTGGCCGGAGAGATGGGGCATGTTCCTGTTCCACGGGGCCCTGTCTGCACGACCACGGCCTGCCCTGTGACCCTCATGGGAGCCGGGCCACATAAGTGCGCTGGTTCTTTTCTTTGTATGGTATTTTGGTTTCCTTCCTTTTTTAGCACCTAGATTTAAAAATTCTGTGGGCAGAGCATGCTGTTCTGTGGAGCACACAGAACGGCAGGCACGTCTTTTCTTGGAACAGGGTGTGTGTGTGTGTGTGTGTGTGTGTGTGTGTGTGAGAGAGAGAGAGAGAGACAATGCATGTGTCCCTAAATGGGCACAGCAACTTTTGCTGCTGTCCTGTCCTTAACCTGTGACAGGTGATGGCTGGCAAGTAGACAGGTTGTCATCATGAAACGTGGGTTTTCTGGAAGAGCACTTAGTGGGATTGTGAAACCCCCCAGGAAGCCATGCTGAGGGCACGCGGGCACGCACCGTGTTTTTGTGTGGGAGGATGGGCACATTGGTCTAAAGACCTCGAAAGCGTGAGGCTCTCAGCCTCAAGTTCCCGGCCGTGTCCGCAGTGTGCCTTTGTCCAGAGCCCCATACTGCCTCTGTGGCCAGCTCTGTTGGGTTTCCTGCAGGGAGCCGTCGCCCTCTCGCAAGGTGCTAATTCACCTTCTCCTGTTCCTCCCTCTGCTTGTCCTGCTGCCTCCAGGTTTCGAAGGTAAATGGAGTCACTCGAATGTCATCTCTGGGTACAAGTGCAACCAGTGCCAAAAAGATGCGCGAAGTCAGACCTTCACCGTCCAAAACTGTGAAGTACACTGCAACGGTGACGAAGGGGACTGTCACATACACCAAAGCCAAGAGAGAACTGGTCAAGGAAACCAAACCCAATCACCACAAGCCCAGTTCCGCTGTCAACCACACAATCTCAGGGAAAACTGAAAGTAGCAATGCAAAAACCCGCAAACAGGTGCTATCCCTCGGGGGGGCGTCCAAGTCCACCGGGCACGCCGTCAATGGCCTGAAGGTCAGTGGCAGGTTGAACCCAAAGTCATGCACTAAGGAGGTGGGGGGGCGACAGCTGAGGGAGGGGCTGCGGAACTCCAAGAGGAGACTGGAAGAGGCACAGCAGGCAGAGAAGCCGCAGTCCCCGCCCAAGAAGATGAAGGGGACGGCGGGCTCTGCCGAAGCCCCCGGCAGAAAGGTGGCAGCGGCCCCCGCGGCGCCAGCCCCCGCGGAGAAGGCTCTGCTGCATGGGCATGTGAAGAAGGAGGTGCCCGAGCGGAGTCTGGAAAGGAACCGGCCGAAGCGGGCCACGGCCGGCAAGAGCGCGCCAGGCAGACAAGCACACGGCAAGACGGACGGCGCCTCCTGTGAAAATCGTTCTACCTCGCAAACGGAGCCCTTGCACAAGCCGCACGAGGCGGCGGCCAAGCCCGACAAGGGGGGCGGCCGGGCCGGCTGGGCGGCCATGGACGAGATACCCGTGCTCAGGCCATCCGCCAAGGAGTTCCACGACCCACTCGTCTACATCGAGTCGGTCCGCGCTCAGGTGGAGAAGTACGGCATGTGCAGGGTGATCCCCCCTCCGGACTGGCGGCCCGAGTGCAAGCTCAATGACGAGATGCGGTTCGTGACGCAGATTCAGCACATCCACAAGCTGGGCCGGCGCTGGGGCCCCAACGTGCAGCGGCTGGCCTGCATCAAGAAGCACCTCAGATCTCAGGGCATCACCATGGACGAGCTTCCGCTCATAGGTGAGGCCCCCCGGGGCTGGGGGGGGCAGGGTGGGGAGGGGAGCTCTCCCCGGGGGCCCAGTGCTGCAGGCAGGGGCCTCCGCCTCCACACGGGAAGTTGGGTGGTGGAACCCAGCCCTGGACAGCGTGGTTTCTCCAGAGCCCAGTTGGCCTTGGCCTGTGCTTGCTGGTGTCTGCCCCGCGTCCTCGTGTGGGCTTCGCTCGTACGCTTATCCTTGGCTTCACTTGCTCAGGTCATGGGTGGGTTAGGTGCTCTCCCCTGGGGGTGGTTGGGGAGTGCATCCAAGATACTTCATTTTACCTTCTTCACCTCTTCCAAGGTCCTGTCTCGAAATACAGTCCCCTCCTGGGGCCCTGGGAGGTAGGGCCTGAATGCCTGAAGGCGTGGGTGACAGACCAGCCCACTTTCTCTCTGTGTCCTCCTGGTTTTTCTTTGCCTGTCACTTTCTCTGGTGACTAGCGGGGCCCTTTCAGAGACCACAGATCAGGGGATGGTTTAAGGTTTTCTTGAGAGTGGGGACCACTGCAGAGCTCATCTCAGGAGCCCCCTGTGTGAGTGAGCGTCCTGGCAGATATGGGGGCCCCGGCCGCAGGCAGAGCCCCCGTACAGGCCCTCCTAGGCTCCCGGGTCCCTCCTCCTCCCCCCGCTGCTGTTTGCTCCTCGAGGATTCACTCGCTCTGTCTAGGATGAGCTGGATCTGCTGAGTGGGGGCTCCCTCTGGAGACAGCCGGGGAGGGTCCCACACAACCTCCGTTTCAGCTCCAGGCCTGTGAAACAGGGTGCATTGCTGCCTCCATTTTGGAGGTCCTGAATTCGTAGAGGCAGCGAGAAGAGCCAGTTTCAGCCATCCACGTGTCAGGAGTTGGCTCCCTGCAAGGTGGGGTCTGATTATTGTCTCAGCAGGTGTCTGAGCGGAAATCACTTAATTTGGAGAAATCCTTGGTTTGGGGTCTGTGCTCAGGAATGGCACGCTGTCAGTGGGCGGCTTAGGCTGTGGGAACAGGCTGAGCAGGTATGAGCCTTTGGTGTGGGCTGTGCCCTGGGCGTGCTCAGAGGACACCCCCCCCTTCCCCCCCCGCTGTGGTGAGAAGTCTGAGTCCCCCCACCCACCGTGTTGAGGACTGAGGGACAGGTGATGTCACAATGATGGTCAGTAACGTCAGAGGAGGTTTCTCTTAAGCCCGACTCCTTCCCGTAGCCCAAGGCCAAGCAGGCGTGTCCCCATGGTGTGTGGTTTGCATGCTTTGCTACCGCCCGCAAGTGTGGAGCCTTGTTTGTCACCATCTGTGGAAGGGGTGCCAGGTCAGCCTGTCACTGTAGAGGCCTTGGGCCCTGGGTCTGAGCCTGGCCTCCCACAGAGCAAGGGACTCCGCGGTTGTGCAGGAGCTTTGCAGAATCTGCTCCTCCTGCACCAGCCCCTTGGGGAGCAGGGGGTGTGGGAGCCACTTTGCACACGGGCTGGCCTGGTGGCCCTGCGGGTGGGCAGGCGAGGAGTCCACAAAATGATGCCTTTCCATGCAGTGTATGCATTTTCAGGTGCTCTGGGGTTCTAATGATCTCAAGAGGAAAAGAGAGAAGTGATAGGGTGCCTCCTTTCTGATCTGTCTGTGATGTGAGCCGCTGTGGTCGGCTGCGTGGCTCACTTCCCCACCCACCGCTGCGAGTCCTGAGCGTGCTGCTGGCCTCCTCCACTCTGCCCGGTTTGAGCTGGACACCTGGAGCAGGGAGGGGAGCTCGGCCTTTGGCCGCTCATGGCCACGGGCAGGTCAGGCTTTCTCTGTGTCCATCCTCTCACCAGGCAGAGCTCCTTGGCATCCTGGCTGCTGTTCTACAAGAGTTCGGGCTTCTTTCATTTTGGACAGAAATCTGTGCCTGCCTTTCAGTGACCTAAAACTCACTTTTTATGTTTCTCACATAGCATTTTGCTAGGTATTAATCTTCTAATAGGCAGGGGCTGCTTATCCTGGAAGATTCCATTTCTCCTCTTTTGTCTAGTGGGAGGTTGCTTTCCTAGGCCCCATGTGGACGGTTCCTTTGTGAACATTCGAGTGTGTTTGGTTTGGACGTGCATCTCTGCGGCTCTGTGATTTGATCCGGGGGTAGTGGATGCTAGCTTTTGGGGTGGGCGGTCTCTCGGAGCACAGGGGTGACGAGAGTGGAGGGACAGACGGACGGTTCTGTGCCCTCTCAGGTACTGCCTTTGGCCCTGGAGATCCACTGAGATTGAAAACCAGTTAGTGTGTGTGTGTGCGTGCGTGTGTGTGCGCGCGTGTGCAGAGGGATGGGGACAGACGGTGCCTGCTACATGTGTCTGCTTTCTGACCCCTCAGCTGGTGCGGGTGACATTGGGACGCAGGTGCCTCAAGGTGCCACAGCCCGGGCCCTGTCCTTGGGTGATGAGCCCCTGCTCCGAAACTGGCTGCCCCCGCTTCCTGGGGTGTGTGGGGTGGGGGGGCATGCAGCATATGTGCTGCCCCTCCTGAGGGGGGCCCTGGAAAGCTCCTCCCCACAGATCCGCAGGGCCCTCTCTCCTCTCCTTCCATTCAGGCCTCTGCTTATAGGTCAGCCCCCTGGGGACACCTTGCCCGAGTGTCCCACCTGAGCCTGCAGACCCCACAGCGCCCCAGCCCCTCTGCCGGCAGTGTGACCTCCATGGCGCCCCAGACTGTTCTTGTCCATCCCTGTAGACTC
>ML093115.1:0-12494 GCA_003697995.1 Taxidea taxus jeffersonii | reverse complement strand
GCTCCCTGAGGGCCAGGGATTCCGTTCACTCCTCTGACCCCAGTGCCTAGTGGCGTCTGTGGCACATAGTGGGCGTCCCCGGACTTACCAGATGGACGGAGAAGGGCTTGTGCGAGTGCGTTTCCCTAACTGTCCCTGTGCTTTGTCCCCTCACTGTCCCAGGAGGCTGCGAGCTCGACCTGGCCTGCTTTTTCCGGCTGATTAACGAGATGGGCGGCATGCAGCAAGTGACTGACCTCAAAAAATGGAACAAACTAGCAGACATGCTGCGTATCCCGAAAACTGCCCAGGACCGGCTGGCCAAGCTCCAGGAAGCCTACTGCCAGTACCTGCTCTCCTACGACTCCCTGTCCCCCGAGGAGCACCGGCGGCTGGAGAAGGAGGTGCTGATGGAGAAGGAGATCCTGGAGAAGCGGAAGGGGCCCCTCGAGGGCCACACGGAGCACGACTACAACAGGTTCCACCCTCTGCCCCGCTTCGAGCCCAAGAACGGGCTCATCAACGGCGTGGCCCACAGGAACGGCTTCCGCAGCAAGCTCAAAGAGGTGGGCCAGGCCCAGCTCAAGACGGGCCGGCGGCGACTCTTTGCTCAGGAAAAGGAAGTGGCGCGAGAGGAGGAGGAGGACAAGGGTGTCCTCAGTGACTTCCACAAGTGCATATACAAGGTGGGCCCCCGGCAGTGCCAGCGGAACGGGGAGGCGGGCAGGGCTCTGGTTGCCACCTGTAGCCGAGAGCAGCGTGCACCGACTGCAGGGGTGCTGGGGCGGGGGGCAGGATGCAGGCCTGAGGCGTCTGGCTCGGCTTTCTGCCAGCTGTGACCACAGGGGAGCCACTTGCTACCTCCCAGCCTCTAATTTCCTTTGCACGAGATGAGGTGTGTGTCGCCGGGTGCTGGGGACTCGGGAGCTTGGGGGCAGACGCCCACGGGCATGACCTGCCCCTTCTGAACACCCAGCCTGGCCTGGTGTGGGAGCTGTCCGGGGGGGCCAGACCCTCCGGGCTTGTAGCACTTGATTCCTTTGTGTCCTTGCCTGGATTCTGAGCAGCTTGCCAGTTCTTGGCTCTGCTTGGTTCTTCCTGATGAAGTGATGAGGACAGGCCTCCCTGGTGAGTCTCAGGGGGTACAGCAGGTTCCCGGCAGACAGGAGCTCCCAGATCACAGTGCAGCATGTGCATCCTGAGAGGCCTCCTCCTCCCACAGGCAGGCAGTCTCCCCGTGACCCTCCCCATGGCCTCCTGCCTGCCAGGGTGAGCGGGACACCTGGTCCAGCTGTGACCTTCACCAGAGGTCTCCGCTGAATTGTCCCAGTGACCCCGGTGTGGACTTCCTGGGAGGGTCCTTAGGGAAGACCCTCGCCCATTGAGCCACCAGCCCCGAGCCTGGCAGCCGCATACAGAGGGGTGGTTTTCTGTTGCGCTGACAAACCTGCCTTGGGTTAGCCTCGTCACTCTCCTGTCACTGCTCAGGTCCTTGTCACGGCCTGCAGGTGGGCCCTAGCCTGTCCCTCTCTGGGGGTAGCATTCAGGGGGGCTTCCAGTGCCTGGTTCCCACATGGAGGCCTGGGAAGTCTGACACACCAGTGGGTTCAGAGTGCACGGAAAGTCACGGCTCTGGCTGCCTTTGGCCATGCTGGTTTCTTCCTCAGCTTTAGTTCTCTGCTCCTCTGGAGGGACAGACCCTGCTGGCCTCCACTGAACTCCTCCTGCTAGACTCAGCAGGACTCTGTCTCCTTTGGTCTGGTTCCATGTTGCCAGTCCCTGGTGCTTCCGCTCAGGGACCCTGGGGGTGGGGAGTGGCTGCCAGCAGCCTCTTTGACACTTAAATATTTCATGATGAGGGAGAAGAAGGTGCTGGAGCAAAGTCAGGAGCGCTTTCTGGGTGTTTCCTGGCTGTGTGCGTGAGAAGCTCTTCTCATTTAATGCCGCTAAAGTCCAGGGACTGAATGGTCAGTTTGAGAAATGAGAAGTTTATTTGTTACTTTTTTATTTAAGAATGACAGTTCAGTGAGAATGAGGTGAATCTGAGTAGTTTTTCTGGAAACGTGCCCTGTCATTGATAATATTGGGGTCCATCACCAACATCCGGTGGCGGCCTGGCCGTGGTGACGTCACTGGCGGCCATGGGCGCGCCCACATGAGCTGGGAGGGGAGCCCCTGGTTCTGAAGCCCCTTCAGGCCCTGCGGGTGTTGACCTTGCATGCAGGTGTCATCACGAATACAGGCACTCTGCTTTTTAGTTGATGCAAAATCATGCCCCACCTGGTAGTTAGGATCTTATGTTGTTGGGAAGAGCATGTCTGGAGGACTTTGGAATTGTAAGGAGGACTTTTTTTTTTTTTTTCTTAAAGATTTTATTTATTTATTTGACAGATCACAAGCAGGCAGAGAGAGAGGGGAAGCAGGTTCCCTGCAGAGCAGAGAGCCGGATGCGGGGCTCGATCCCAGGACCCTGGGATCATGACCTGAGCCGAAGGCAGAGGCTTTAACCCACTGAGCCACCCAAGTGCCCTGGGAAGGACTTTCTTTAGGCAGAACCCCAGTGCTGGAAAGCAAAAGCAGATGCCAGAACATTAGTGCTAATGGCTTTGATGGTCCCTCCTAAGGCAGGAAGGATCTGCCACCTGTTCTAAATCTGTTACTCTGTATGAGGTGTTCCCGTGCCCCCTCATGCGGGGAGCCTTCCCTGACCACCTCAGGTAGAAGCCGCCCTCTCCTACCACTCCTGTCGGTTGGCTTCCGGCCCCGTGACTCCTCACAGCCCTTGCCAGCCTCCCCAGGGCTGTGCCCCACAGGCTGGAGACCTTGTCCATGTGAGCACTGCTCTCCCTGGCCCCAGAACCAGGCCTGGTATACAGTAGGTGCTCCAAAGAGCACCCCTGCAGTCAAGGGGCAAGCAGGGCACAACTCTTAGAAGGTGGGCCTCTGTGAGACTACGCCTCCCCTCTGCGGTCAGAGGGCACGGGGTCTGGGGTGGGACTCGCAGACTGAGACGGCAGCTAGCACGTCCTCGTGCCTGTTCCTGGGCGGAGGGCAGGGACCCGGGTGTCTGGTGGCACTGGCTGCTTTTCCATGCCGTGGCCTCTGTGGCAGAGAACCACCGGAGTGATTCTGCTGTCTCGCCTCCCTGAGGAGTCGTGGAGAGCGCCCCACGGTTCTCCCAGGCCCAGCCCATCTGGATGCCACCAGTCTCCCCCCTGCCCCCTCAGGTGGGGTAAACTGAGGCCTTCTGGCCCTTCCCATGTTGTACCTGCTTCGCTGTAAAGCAGACTGTGCTCGTGCATCACGTGGCTGCCTGAGGCCGCCTGGCGCGCAGCCCCCGTTTCTGCCGGCTCAGGGGTCTGTCTGCTGCCCGGCGTGGCGAGGGCGTCAGGTCCTCTGTCCCCTTTGGTCGCCACAGGTTTTCTGCCCTCTCTGCTCACCTCAGCTTGGGGTGGAGAGTGGCCCATGGACACGGGGAGGCCCTGGGATGCAGTGCGGCCTAGTTTGGGGTGGGGGTTTGGCCGTTTCTTTTTTCTTTTCTTTTTTTTTTTTAAGATTTTATTTATTTGACAGAGATCGCAAGTAGCCGGAGAGGCAGGCAGAGGGAGGAGGGGGAAGCAAGCTCCCTGCTGAGCGGAAGCCCGATTCGGGGCTCCATCCCAGGACCCTGCGATCATGACCTGATTGGCTAAGTTTCACTCTCGTCTTTGTTTTCTTTTCAGGGAAGGTCCGTTTCTTTAACGACTTTTTACCGAACAGCAAGAAATATCATGAACATGTGCTTCAGCAAGGAGCCCGCCCCTGCTGAAATCGAGGTGAGTCGGGCGGGGCACACCTGGGCCCCAGGCCTCCCGCTGCCTGACGATAGGAGGGTCCCCGAGGGCCACCATCGGGGTCTGCTGCCGGGGCCAGGCAAGCTGCACCCTCTGCCTGTTATGCAAGAGAATGTTTGGAATCCCTGGAAACCACAGTTGTGCGGTTTCTCCTCTATTTTTTTCTAATGGGGTTGGCAGATTGCCATTTTTGTCCTTCTGCCAACTCCGGTCTTTGAGTCCGTGTGAGGTTGGAAAGACAGGGAGCACTTCTGTGCCCAGACCAATTAGGGGGAGTTTCTGGGTGAGCCGCCACGGCAGGACAGGGACCGGATCTGTTTGTTTACGTCCCCCAGCTGGGGCCCCGCTGCTCCATGCGCGCAGCCGGCTGCTGGGGGAGGCGGGCCCTGCCTAGCACTTGGGCCTGTCAGGGGAGGACGCCAGGCTTCTGTGGCTGGGCTGGGGCTGCAGACCGTGTCCTCCTGTCGTTGAGCCCAGTGCATGCCCCCTCTCTGGGTACGCCTGTGCTGGCCATGAGGGGCCCTGTTTCCTGAACTGGGGCTGGAGGACAGTCCCGGATGGGCCAGGTTGGAGCAGGATGGCCAGTCCCCATGCTGTGGCTGCATGGAGCCGTGGGGCCTAATGACAGCCCAGGATGGGGGCGGCTGCTCCACTGCTCGGGCTTCCCAGTTAGGGGAACTCGGTGTCGCAGTCTGGCCCTGAGTGTCGTCCTTCCCTTAGGTGTTAGGCCCCTGCCGGTGGGCACCGGCTGCCCCAGCTCTGTACCATGGGTGATGCCTTTGAATGCCACACTGTGGCTTGATCCCCTGCCCGTCCCCCAGCTCTGGCTCCACTGAAGCCACCTCCTATCATCCATGACGTCCACTGGGCCCTGATTCTGGGATACGTGGGGCTGTGTCACCGCTGCTTCTGGAGCACTCGTGGCATCTGTGGGAGAGATGTGCAAAGACTGGGGTTGGGAGCCTCTGGGGTGAATGGTTGAGCTGGAGAGAGAGGCCTCTGCAGTCGGCACAGGTCCTGTGGGAGCCTGCGAGGGTGCAGGGTTTGCTACTGCGTGTGGCACGAAGGGCACACAGCTCCTTCTGGTCTCCTGCTCAGGATTATTCCTTCTCTGAGTATCCCGCGTTGTCTTCGGCATTCAGCATTTAACATGGTATCTCAATGCGAAGGGAAGGTCTGCGAAAATCCAGACCTCCGGCCTGAGTCTGTGTGGCTTCTGGATCCTACAAAGAGGGCCGGGCCTTCTTGGCTGGTGGTCATCAACTCAGTGGCAGGTCCCCTTCTTCCCGGAGGGCAGCAGGGCCCATCCCCTCACACAGGCTGCGGCTCCAGTCCTCTCCTTCAGGGAGATATGCTTTAGGAACGCAGACACTTACATGATCCCAGGGTCCTGGGATCGAGTCCCACATCGGGCTCTCTGCTCAGCGGGGAGTCTGCTTCCTCCTCTCTCTCTGCCTGCCTCTCTGCCTACTTAGGATCTCTGCCTGTCAAATAATAAAATCTTAAAAAAATGTTTTTAAAAAGGAACGCAGACACTTAAAAGTGTGGGATTTATTCGTGGGGCCTTTGGCCTCTGCAGCTGGTCCCTTCTTTGGAGATGTTATATGGCATAGAGCGGTAGCACCAGTCTGAGCTGAACCGTGTTTCCTGATGCCCTGTGCTTCCTGGCTCAGCTTCCTCCTCTAGATGGGGCTCCAGCTACACCAGCTTTGCCAGGGTCAGGGAAGGTGATGCTCTGCTTCCAGAATGAAAATTGAAAACAAAATGCCTTTGAGCTGGGGAGTTGCCCAAGGGACACTGAGCACCACCGCCCTGTTAGCAGAACTTGTTCCTGATCCCCCGCACCCGTGGCTGTCTGGATAGGGCTCGTCACCGTCACCTGGTAGGCGCTTACCTGGCGGTGCGACGTCCCCGGCACCCGACCTGAGCTCACTGGCCTGGTTCGAGCCCGGCTAGATGTCGTCCTCCCCGCTGGTGATGCTAGCCTGCAGCCCACGGAGGGGTCCGGGGCCCTGGTGGTGGGGAGTGAGGGGGGTGAGGTGTGCGTCTGTCGAGATGCCGAGGCTGGAGACCGTGTTCGTCAGTTTGAGGGCAGCGGGACGTCCTCTCTCTCTGCCTGCCTGCCGTTGCTTTCCCCCAGCTCTCCTATAAGTGACTTCTTGAGTTGTGCTAAAATGCATACAGACACCATTTTTACCATTTCTGAGCATGCAGTCGAGTGACTTCGAGTGCATTCATGTTGTTACGTGACACTCACCACCACCATCTCCAGAATTTCTCACCTCCCCAGACTGAATCTCCTTCCCCATTGAACACTGACCTCCTGGCCTCTGGTCCCCGGCCGCCTGCCTATTTTCCCTCCGACTCTGACGCTGCCACGTGCCTCCCCGTACATGGGATCCCACAGCGTTTGTCCTTTTGCCTTTGGCTCATTTCCATCGGCACGGGGCCTTCAAGGTCAGCCGTGGTTGCAACCTGCGTGAGAACATCCTTCCCCGTGAAGGCTATGCACCCCAGCTGCTTCCACATTCTGCTTTTGGGAACCCAGCATACTAAAGTCTGCTCGAGCCCCTCCTCCATTCCGTGGGACAGGCTCGGCGGGGATCCGAGCTCTGCCGGCGGCTCTGGGCACCAGTCGTGTGGCGGGCCCCGCTGTGGCACGCGGGCACCCCTGTGGCATGTGCACCGCGGGGGGCTGCTCACGGGCCTCTCCTCTCCCCGCAGCAAGAGTACTGGAGGTTAGTGGAAGAGAAGGACTGCCACGTGGCCGTGCACTGCGGCAAGGTGGACACCAACACGCACGGCAGCGGCTTCCCGGTGGGGAAGTCAGAACCGTTTTCAAGGTAACGGGGGACACTGTGGTCTGCATTTTGGGACCAGACGGTGTTCTTCCCTGCCCGCCTGTGACTGCCCCTTGTTTTTCCTCCACAGGCATGGATGGAACCTCACCGTCCTCCCCAATAACACAGGGTCCATCCTGCGTCACCTCGGTGCTGTGCCTGGTGAGCCTGACGTGGCTGCTGTCTTTGTCCTTAAGAGAGCGAGCAGGGTGGGGGGAGAGGGAGAGAGACCCGCGTGGACTCTGAGCCTAGCCCAGAGCCTGACGTGGGGCTTGATCTCACGACCCTGAGAAATGACCTGACCTGAAACCAAGAGTCACTTACCTGACTGCGCCCCTCCCCAGGCGCCCCAATGTTGCCGCCGTCTCTAGGGTCCTCCGGCAGCCCACAGAGCAGGTGCCCCACGTGACCAGACGGGACAGGTTACTGTGCAGAGTGTGTATGTTAGAAACACGGGTCTTCGGAAAAGGGAGGAAAAGGAGCACTGGTCAGTAAAAATGTGGAAGGGTGGACTAAATGATAGAACCTAGAAGCTGGGCGGACAGTGGCCAGTTTTTCATCTTGAAATTGGTATTTTCAAAGCCAACGTCCTGACGCTGTAGAGCCTGTGCAGGCCCCTAAGTAACTGATTTGGGTAGTAGGACAGCAGGTGTCCTGGGGGTGGTTGTCCCGAAGGGCTGGGGTCCCCCCACGCTGCCTGGGGGCGGAGGCCTCAGTGAGCGGTCCAGCGTGGCACGTCTGCTGTCCCTCTGTCCTGAGGTTCAGGCGGCCGCGGTGTGTGGCTGCCGGTTACCTGACAACAGTCCTCATAGGCGCGCTCCTTGGGGCTTCTTGCTTCCCGACTTAACTCACAGATTCAGATTTTTTTTTTTTTTGTAAGATTTTAATTTATTTGAGAGAGAGAAATAGCCCGAGCTGGGGGAGGAGCAGAGGGAGAAGAGGACTCCCCTCTCAGCAGGAACCCCTGACATGGGGCTCGATCCCAGTGGTCATGACCTGAGCTGAAGGCAGATGCCTAACTGGTTGTCTGAGCCGCCCAGGCGCCCCTGTCAGTACTGTTTTGTGACCGTGTCTACTTTTTTGGCTTCCTCTCTGTATAGCAAGCAGGAAGCTTCAAGTTCCTTCTCATTGGCGTTGTCTGATTTTGAATCCTTTCTCTTTGTTTTTTCTCCCCCTTTGGGAAGAACACAGTGAGTTCTCATTGCCCTGACTGAGACGCCGGTGCTGTCCCCTGTAATGCCTTTTTCTCTCTCCGCAGGAGTGACAATTCCCTGGCTAAACATTGGCATGGTCTTTTCTACCTCATGCTGGTCTCGAGACCAAAACCACCTTCCCTATATTGACTACTTACACACTGGTGCTGACTGCATTTGGTGAGTTTGCCCACTGCTGGGACACTTGGGGCAGGGGAGGGGACACAAAGATTCTGGAACATTCCTGATGTCCCCTCTCCCCAGGCAGCCAACAGCCCTGGGGAGCTTGTCTGCATGTGGGTTGGTTCACTGCTCCCAGTCGGACATGAGATTGGAAGCGCTCAGGGTGCAAGGTTTTAGGAGGTTTGAAGCATTCTGATCACGAGCCAGGCTGAGCATCTTCTCGCGTGCTTGTCGGCGGGTTCTGTCCCTTCTGTCTCCTGTCCATTGTCTGCTTACCCTTGTGTTTTCTTCGAGGTATTTGGGGGTGGGTTCTAGGGCTTGGTGTCATGTTAGGGGGGAGAGCAGTTAGGGGAGCCCCGGAAAGGGGACCACTCGTGGCTTGGTCCCCAGCCTGTCCCCTGCCCGGAGTGAACTGGTCCCTCTGGGCCTCATATGAGGCTATTTTCGGTGTTTCCACGGCCGACATCTCTGAGCCAGCGTGCTGCAGAGAGTGGGTTCCACTCTCCCTGCTATGGGAGAGGCACGGCTTTCTCCTGCCTCTGCCTGGGGGCCCACCTGTGACCCTTGCCTGGCCTGCGGCTGGCTCCCCGGCACTTCCTTCACGGTGCCAGGTGGGAGATGACTGCAGGCCATCGGCTGTCTTGTCTGGCAGGCCAGCAACAGCACATCCACCCCCCCCCCCCCCCGCCCCCAACTGCGTTTATTGTTCTGATGGGGTGACGAGGCACTCTTTATTACCGTCTTACAGCTCACGTCCTCCCTCCGAGGAGCCTGGAGCTGCAGCAGCCTCGTGCAATGGCTCCCCCACTCTTGGGCCGCATGTCCTTGAGTGTGCTTTATGTTGAGCGACGCTGGGAGGGAGGGACATCCATGGGGGCCTCCCTGCTGAGGGAAGGGGTCCTCAGGGTGCCTTGGGGAGACGGTGAGTGGCTGCTGGGCCGGCGAGGCGGAGTGGCCTGGAGGACTGGGACATCCTGTGTGCGGGCCGCATTGGGCCTGCTGTTCCCACTGACGAGCTTCTGGGGCTGCGCCGGGCCTGGCGTGTGCGGGGCTCCACCCAGGCCTGCGACCTGACCCACTTGCCCCACAGGGCGAGGGGTGAGAGGGTGTTTGTGTGTCCGTCCTCACGCCTGACCATGAGGTAGAGGTGGGAGTGTCAAGACTGTGGGCCTTTGGAGGACTTAGCCCTGGAAACCCCACTGCTGGGTAGTAAGAAGAGGCAAGGACGTGATCAGACAGCTTCGTGGTGTGCAGTTTTTCTGAAAGCGTGTGATTTAGGTTAGAAAGCCCGGATTCAAGGCACAAATCAGGAACAGGATACACTGGTATTGAAATAACCTAAGCATTTGTCGAGAACATGAACGTGGGGTTGGCTCTCCCTGTACTGAACCGGGATCTGCCTCCAAGTGCAGGATTTCCCCCACAGACACCAGTGCTGAGGGCTGGCCGGGGGCCTAGGGAAGGGCCAGGTTTGGAGCTGATTGTGCGGTTGGCGGGGGGACGGGGCGGGGCAGTGATTGCTGATGTTTACCCTGCTTTGAGTTTTACTGGAGGTCAAGGTTTTCGTTGGCCTGTGGCCTGGTCACACTGCTCTGGGAGCGTGTTCCTGGTGGGCCCTCTTGAGACACGGGTGACAGCTCCCTTGCTCCTCTGCGATGCAGTGAGGGTCCAGATTCTCCTGTCGGTTAAGTTCCACCTATATCTGCAGCCTTCTCTCCTCCTCGCCATCCCAGCCGGCTTCTCAGCTGCAGCCAGAAGAGTCCGCACTGTCCCCACCCTTGGCCTTGACCCGGCCAGGTCGTCCATCCACCTGCAAGGCTTGCCTAGATGCGGCCCTCATAGTGTTGCTCCCCTGGGCACCGAGCTGGCCGGGCCAGGTCCCGGGCTTGCTGGGCACTGGTACATGGTGCCCTCTGTGGGGCTGGGCCTTTGTCCCTGGTTTCAGGACATCACACTGCTGTGGTGTCCCTTGCAGCGTTGGCCACGAGGCGGCACACACGCAGACGGGCTAGACTTCTTTCCCGCGTGGGTGTGGAGAGTGGTGGGGCTTGGCCACGGCAGCCCTCCTCTGCCTGGGGGCCAGCCCCTCTGTCCTGCGGCGACTTCTGCAGGTTTAAGCACACACCAGAAGCCAGGGGGGTCTGCACGTGGTCCTGGATCTGATTTATAGGGGGCTTTAAACATCTGGTTTGGGCTTGAAGGGGTTTGGGCTCATCTGTAGTCAGCTGTGCGTAAGAGGAGTGGCTGCTGTTTGGCCACGGGGGGCAGAAGCCGCCGTGGCCCTGGGAAGTGGGGTGCCGGTCCCCGGAGGACGCCCCTCTTCCCACACCCTGAGGCCTGTGTTTGCTCTGTTGCCTGAGGGGTGGTGCACGGTGGGGCCCGCACGTGCTCCCCAGGCAGAGGGTCCTTGTCAAGGCTCTGCTCTGCCCGTGTCTCCAAACACCCCAGGTATTGCATTCCTGCTGAGGAGGAGAACAAGCTCGAGGATGTGGTCCACACCCTGCTGCAGGCCAACGGTACCCCAGGGCTGCAGATGCTGGAAAGCAACGTCATGGTAGGCGCCCCCTCCGCCATTTGGGCGCGGTGGGGATTCGGGGTTGTTGGATAGAGTCACTGTCTTTGCTGACCTGCCCCTCAGAGGCAAAGATGACAGAGATATCAACCTCCCAGGGATTTGCCCAAGCCCGAATGTCCTCTTCAGTGAAACCCCAACTAGGGAAGTGTTTTCCTCAGATGGGGCAGAATTCCAGGCTGACATTCACGGCAGCCGTGGACTCTGTTTCAGGGCCTGCTTGTGCTGCAAGCAGAGAATGGGGTGTTCAGGGAGGCAGGGCGCTGGGCTGGTGTCGGGCAGTCTGGTGGTGCCTGCCTGCGGGTCACCTGGGTGACTGGGCTGCTGGTCAAGAGGCTTCTGACCCATTGTCAGGAAGTCCTGGGCCTGTTGAATTCCCGGGAATCTCTTTAGCCTTGAGCTGAACCTGAACTCAGGCTGTCTGTGGCCACTGCTGATCTGTGCCTCTGTGTGCTGTCATGGCCGTGCCCACCTCACCCTGGAGGCAGCCCAGAGAAGGGGAGCAGCAGCCCCTCTCGGGGTGCTGGGCCCAAGGCCCGCAGCCTGTACCACTGTGCCCGCCAGGCTCGGGAGGCCATGCATTCGCCCCCTGGTGGTGTAAATGTCTCCTTTTCCCACCGGGCAGAGCCACACGGGACAGGGCTGTGTACTCATGGTGGTTGCACCCCTGCGTGAACATGGTGTCACTCTCGGGCCAGTACCCATTTAGAACTTTGTTCTTTGAGGAATTATGTTTGTTTCCTAAAGGGAATGCAGACCTTTAATATGAAACATAATCTGTCTCCTGGCACACAGGCCCCTTAAGTCCTCATTCCTTGCCTGGAGAGCAGGTGTGCGTGTTCACACACCTGCTAGGGGAGAGGCCGTGTCCCAGGGCAGCCGTGGGGCTGGCTGCCAGGGCTGTCACAGTGGGGGCTCCATGCGCAGTGGGTTGTGGTGGGGGGGCAGCAGCCCAGGAGGGCGCCTCAGCCCCATCTGTCTGTCTCCCCAGATCTCCCCGGAGGTGCTGTGCAAAGAGGGGATCAAGGTGCACAGGACCGTGCAGCAGAGTGGCCAGTTCGTCGTCTGCTTCCCGGGCTCCTTTGTGTCCAAAGTGTGCTGCGGCTACAGCGTCTCTGAGACCGTGCACTTTGCCACAACCCAGTGGACAAGTATGGGCTTCGAGACGGCCAAGGTGAGGCTGGGCGAGCCCCCTGTGCGCCCCGCTGTGCTGGTGTGCCGTGCACGAGTACACAGGAGTGCACACGTCCCTGCCTGCGCGTCTGCTCTGAGGGAGGGTAGAATTGCAGAATATCCCTTCGAGACCTCTCACTGGCAGCTGAGGGGCTTCTCTTGGAAAGGGGAGCGTGTATGGTGAAAGATTTTGAGTTCTGTTATTGACGCACACACTAGTATTGGGAAGACGGCACAGAAGGCATTTCAGGTAAATCTCAATCGGTAGAAAATCTGAGCTGTGGCCCCCGCCCTGCGGCCGG
Source organism: Taxidea taxus jeffersonii (assembly GCA_003697995.1). NCBI lineage: Eukaryota > Metazoa > Chordata > Mammalia > Carnivora > Mustelidae > Taxidea > Taxidea taxus. The sequence continues at coordinate 419 of ML093115.1, read as the reverse complement.
TGGCCAGAGCGAGGACTCTTCCTGCCCTCTGCTGCTCTTCTCCTGGGCAGGCGGCAGGACTGTTGTAGGATTTCCAGTGACTTTGGCAATTCAGAGTTTGAGACTTCCCACAGCCTGTGCCCCAGCCGTCCCGGTGCGGGCAGAGCCGGACGGCTGCCATGTACTGCCCGTCTCCCCTGACAGGCTGTGTGGCCTCTTGCAGGAAATGAAGCGTCGCCATATAGCTAAGCCATTCTCCATGGAGAAGTTACTCTACCAGATTGCACAAGCGGAAGCGAAAAAGGAAAACGGCCCCACTCTCAGTACCATCTCCGCCCTTCTGGATGAGCTCAGGTAAGCTGGGGCCTGGCTTCTGGGAGCCCCTGGGGCCCGGCCCCCTCTCTGGCTGCGGGGCGGCCCCACGCTCTGCCAACGGGGGG
>RCUC01000629.1:0-63229 GCA_003697995.1 Taxidea taxus jeffersonii | reverse complement strand
AAAAAAAAAAAAAAAGAAAACATAGCTATTCAAAATCTGTGGGACACAACAAAGGCTGTCCTGAGAGGAAAGTATATAGCCATACAAGTCTTTCTCAAGAAACAAGAAAGGTCTCAAGTACACAACCTAACCCTGCACCTAAAGGAGATGGAGAAAGAAGAACAAAGAAAGCCTAAACCCACCAGGAGAAGGGAAATAATAAAGATCAGAGCAGAAATCAATGAAATAGAAACAACAACAACAAAAAAAAAATAGAAAAAAATCAATGAAACTAAGAGCTGGTACTTTGAAAGAATTAATAAGATTGATAAACCCCTGGCCAGACTTTTCAAAAAGAAAAGAGAAAGGACCCAAATAAATAAAACCATGAATGAAAGAGGAGAGATCACAACAAACACTAAAGAAATACAAATACCTAGAACATATTATGAGCAACTATACGACAGCAAATTTGACAATGTGGAAGAAATGGATGCATTTCTAGACATATAAAGTACCAAAACTGAACCAGGAAGAAATAGAAAACCTGAATAGACCCATAACCAGTAAGGAGATTGAAACAATCATCAAAAATCTCCCAAAAAATAAGAGCCCAGGGCCAGACAGCTTCCTGTGAGCCAAACCAAACATTTAAAGAAGAATTAATACTTATATCCCTGAAACTGTTCCAAACAATAGAAATGGAAGGAAAACTTCCAAACTAATTTTATGAGACCAGCATTACCTTGATCCCAAAACCAGACCAAGACCCCACTAAAAAGGAGAATTACAGACCAATATCCTTGATGAACACAGATGCGAAAATTCTCACCAAAATACTAGCCAATAGGATCCAAGAGTACATTAAAAGGATTATTCACCACGACCAAGTGGGATTTATTCCAGGGCCACAAGGTTACTTTAACATCTGCAAATCAATCAATGTGATATAATACATTAATAAAAGAAAGAACAAGAACCATATGATACTCTCAATAGATGCTGAAAAAGCATTTGACAAAGTACAGCATCCTTTCTTGATCAAAACTTTTCAAAAGTGTAGGGATAGAGGGTACATACCTCAATATCATCAAAGCCATCTATGAAAAACCCACAGCAAATATCATTCTCAATGGGGAAAACTGACAGCTTTTCCATGAAGATGAAGAACATAGCAGGGATGTCCACCATCACACTGCTATTCAACATAGTACTAGAAGTCCTGGCCTCAGCAATCAAACAACAAAAAGAAATTAAGGCATCCGAATTGGCAAATTCGAATGCCATCCGAATTTGCAGATGATATGATACCTTATGTGGAAAACCCAAATGACTCCACTCCAAATCTGCTAAAACTTGTACAGGAATTCAGTAAAGTGTCAGGATATAAAATCAATGCACAGAAATCAGTTGTATTTCTATACACCAACAACAAGACAGAAGAAAGAGAAATTAAGTAGTCAATCCTATTTATAATTGCACCCCAAACCATAAAATACCTAAGAATAAACCTAACCAAAGAGGCAAAGGATCTGTAGTCAGAAAACTATACTCATAAAAGAAATTGAGGAGACACAAAGAAACGGAAAAATGTTCTATGCTCATGGATTGGAAGAACAAATGTGAAAATGCCTATGCTACCTAAAGCAATCTACACTACATGTTTATGCAATCACTATCAAAATACCATCCTTTTTTTTTTTCAAATAAATGGAACAAATAATCCTAAAACTTATATGGAACCAGGAAAGACCCTGAATAGCTAGAGGAATGTTGAAAAAGAAAACCAAAGGGGGTGGCATCACAATTCCAGACTTCAAGCTCTACTACAAAGCTGTCATCTTCAAGACAGTATGGTACTGACACAAAAACAGACATACAGATCAATGGAATGGAATAGAGGGCCCAGAAATAGACCCTCAACTCTATGGTCAACTAATCTTTGACACAGCAGGAAAGAATGTCCAATGGAATGAAGACAGTCTCTTCAACAAATGATGTTGGGAAAATTAAACAGCCACATGCAGAAGAATGAATCTGGACCATTTTCTTATACTGCACACAAAAATAGACTCAAAGTGGATGAAAGACCACAATGTGAGACAGGAATCCATCCGAATCCTTGAGGAGAACACAAGCAGGAACCTCTTCCACGTCAGCCACAGCAACTTCTTCCTAGAAACATTGCCAAAGGCAAGGGAAGAAAGGGCAAAAATGAACTATTGGAACTTCATCAAGATTTAAAGCTTTTGCCCAGCAAACTAAGCAGTCAGTAAAACCAAAAGACAACTGACAGATTGGGAGGATATATTCGCAAATGACATATCAGATAAAGGGCTAGTATCCAAAATCTATAAAGAACTTATCAAACTCAACACCCAAGGAACAAATAATCCAATCAAGAAATGGGCAGAGGACATGAACAGACATTTCTGCAAAGAAGACATCCAGATGGCCAACAGAGACATGAAAAAGTGCTCGATATCACTCAGCATCAGGGAGATACAAATTAAAATCACAATGAGATACCGCCTCATACCAGTCAGAATGACTAAAATTAACAAGTCAGGAAATGACAGATGTTGGAGAGGATTCGGAGAAAGGGGAACCCTCCTACACTGTTGGTGGGAATGCAAGCTGGTGCAGCCACTCTGGAAAACAGTGTGGAAGTTCCTCAAAAAGTTGAAAATAGAGCTACCCTATGACCCAGCAATTGCACTACTGGGTATTTACCCTAAAGATACAAATCTAGTGATCCAAAGGGGCATGTGCATCTGAATGTTTATAGAAGCAATGTCCACAATAGCCAAACTATGGAAAGAACCTAGATGTCCATCAACAGATGAATGGATAAAGAAGATGTGATATATATAGATATATATAGATATAGACATAGATAAAGATATAGATACACACACACATACAATGGAATACTATGCAGGCATCAGAAGAAATGAAATCTTGCCATTTGCAATGACGTGGATGGAACTAGAAGGTATTATGCTGAGCGAAATAAGTCAATCAGAAAAAGATAATTATCATATGATCTCCCTGATATGAGGAAATTGAGAGGCAGAGTGGGGCGTTTGGAGGGTAGGGAAGGAAAAAATGAAACAAGATCGAATCGGGAGGGAGATAAACCATAAGAGACTCTTAATCTCACAAAACAAACTGAGGGTTGCTGGGGGGGAGGTGGGGTATGGAGAGGGTGGTTGGGTTATGGACATTGGGGAGGGTATGTAAAATGGTGAGTGTTGTGAAGTATGTAAGCCTGATGATTCACAGACCTGTACCCCTAGGGCAAATACATTATATGTTAGTAAAAATAATCAATTTTTAAAAATACTGAAAAGAGACCCAGAGAGATCTAAGCAAGTCTTTTATTTTTACTATTGGGACATAAACAAAGAAATTGGGAAATTCAGACCCAGAATGAAAATAAATTTCCAAAAGTGGCCAAAAGCTAATCAATGAGCTCTTTCTCTGAACTCTTTCCATTTCTCCACACTCGGAGTATCTTAATGATTTCATTCACAACCTGAGTGAGAAGTGAATGCTCAGAAAATGTGTCAACCTATAAGAACTGGTACTTATCTACATTCCATTCTTTGGACTTGGACTTGTCATATTGGGGAGAAAAAGAGCTCAAAGGCAAAGCAAAGGGCAGAAGTATATAAGTCAAATTAATCTGAGTTTTGCCTTGAAGGATTTCTGTGAAGAAATTTAACAAAAAAAGCAAACTATAGAATTAAAATAGCAACAATAAAATTACTCAACACATTTAGGTTATGGCAGAATATGCTGAGGAGAAAAGCAAGAATAGAAGGGTAAATGGCTATTAATATTCATAGCTATAAGAGCTGAGAACATTCACATTTGCAGATTAGACAATCCAATGGAGGATGTTGGGACAGTGACATCACCATCAGAACAAACAAAGCACATTTAAGACATTGTCTAGCCCCCAGACAAGTAATCAATGCAAAGATCGTTTATCTAATAAATGAAATTGTGATTGTCTAACTTGTCCTAGGCATGTGCTTGGTGTTTTTTATATGATGGCTGATCCAAAAGATTCAGATTTGACTAATTCTATTTCTATACCTATAGCACTAGACTTGGTCTTAAATATAAAGGAGATATCCAGCTTCTACAAATAAGAGAGGTTATCAAGATGGTTTACTTCATAGTGAGTTCTCAGAGAATTAAAATACTGTTCCTTATATCATCATCCTACTGTACAGTTCTAGGATTGAGGCTTCAGTAGTGGTTCTAAGACCCCAGCAGGAAGGAGAGGAGAAAATGAAGGGTAAAGGATCATGAGATACTTGAGAATGCAGTGGTGCATTTGTTACTGTATTGCAAAATACCCATTCCTAGTTGTTGCTATCATAAATTGAACTTATTGCAATGTTTCTGAGCTCTAAGGTTTAATTAGAATCTGTTTCTGTAATAGTGTATGAAATGAACTTTATGCTCACATAAGGATCTCAAATAATGAGTAATCATCCAGGAAATTGAATTTTCCATGATAAAATAAAAATAGCCATTTCTGTTATAATATAGATCTTAGACCTGGATTAAATTTAAAGATGATTTTGTTCAACTCCATCATTTTGCAGTGAAATATCTAAAAAAAAAAAAAAAGGTAGAGAAGATAGAGGGCTTAAGGTCATATAATTACTTGGGGAAGCAAGGATCTTATTCTCCTGGTTTTCTAAATGAACTTTTCCATTGGACACCATTAAATATATCAAGACCATCACTATTTTCCCATCTCCTAGATCAAAGTGAGACATCCTTAAATCCTCCATTTCCCTCTTTCCCTGCAGCTCTTCACTTGATTAATTACTCAGAAGCAAAATCATCAGTGTCTCTGTGATGAGGATTTCATTCCCTTTTCTGTCTTGACATTATTAATAATATCAAAACAATACTAGCTACTACCTCATTTTCCCTTAAATCCAGTGAAAGCATTTTTATCACTAGTGGTAGGGTGTCTTTCCAAAAAAAATGGGGCAGTTCCCCAAGAATATGGGAAAATCAATCTTGGGCAGGAAAATAACAATATATGGAACTATAACATATTTGCAAAATCAATTTTCCTGACATGTAATTCTAATCATATAATTTGCCTACTCTACAACCTCCAACATCTTCTAATTTCCTAAGAAATTAAGTTATAATTTATCATTCTGCTATTCAAGGACTCCCCAATATTGACTGATCTACCTTTTGAGCTATTTCCCCCATTCTGCCTTGCAGCTCTAAAATCTATATTGTGACTTGACTGAGTGATATTCAAGGTTGTTACCCATAATTTCCACATTTATACTTGGAACACTAAATAATCAAAATGCATGCAGTAAAATAAATAGAAGAATAAAGCTGGTGATTCTACTACATTTTATTTCCCATTATAAATTAACACAGAAACACTAGTTTGTTAGATTGTTTATGAGTTTCTCTAAGGATGGGTTACCTCTATGGGAATAATTAGTGATTCTCAGTTTGCAAAACTGAGTGAGGGCCAAGGTCTTGATCACAGGTTGCACTGTTAATGTGCAGACACTTATCAGTCATACCTTGAGGCTGTCTCTCATATTCTCTCTGCAAGCTTGCCCTTAGTAGGTACACAGGGGATTATAAATATTTGTAGTGGTAGGGAAATATACTTTGTAGCTGGAGGACTATGGTTACAATTTTGATACCCAGAAGATATATAATGTTTGAAATATAACTTCTTTAGATAAATTCTTCACAGCTGAAGAATTTATAATTATAAATTATATATATTATATACTTATATATAAATATATATAGACAATATAATATATATTATATTATATATACTAGACAATATAATATATATAAATTATATATATTATATAATTATAATTAAACAATTTGTTTATAATATAAACAAAAATTATAATTTTAACGTAATATCCACATTCAGAAAACTATTTCTGAGTGGAGAGCATTATTGGAGAGGAGCACTTGAAAAATATCACATTAAGCTTTCTCTTAACGTAGAAACACATTCATGTAGAAACATGTAAATTGGAATTGGCATGTTTCTTGCACTAGACAGACTTGGTTTAAATAGAAAAATAATGATTTAACCTAACATCTTCATGAAAAATGATAAACAAGTAGTTAGAAAATATAGATTAAAATATTCAACATACAGTAAATGTAAGAGCTCCCCTGGCCTTCCTCTTTACTCTCTCACTTTTTTCTCTATCTAGGGACAGATATACTTTGTGTGTGTGTGTATGAAGTATAATCTGCTATAAGATTAAAATAAGTATTTTCTTGAAATAAGTGTAAAGAAATCATATGAAGCAGGTATAAAAGATAGCTGAAGTGAAGGATGCTTGGTGACTATAAACCTTTTCAATTGATGTTGACTGAGACATTTATCATTTAAAAAATTCCAGAAACAGTGATATTTAAAATATGAATGTTTCTCACAGTTTTTCTAGTTATAAGGACTGTTCTGAACAAGATTTGAAAGGAGCATAGCTGATAATTTCATTTCCCTTTGGAATTTGCACTATGTGAATACCCTAATCCTTAAAAGTTTCTGATTGTGACACTAAGTAGCCAAATAAAAATATTTGTTGATTTATTTTTTCCCCCAAGCAGAAAATACAAATGAAAAACATTCCTCTTAGGGGTGCCTGGGTGGCTCAGTGTGTTAAGCCTCTGCCTTCGGCTCAGGTCATGATCTCAGGGTCCTGGGATCAAGTCCCGCATTGGGCTCTCTGCTCAGCGGGGAGCCTGTTTCCTCCTCTCTCTCTCTCTGCCTGCCTCTCTGCCTACTTGTAATTTCTGTCAAATAAATAAATAAAATCTTTAAAAAAAAAAGAAAGAAAAAAAGAAAAACATTCCTCTTAGAGGAAACTAGACATGAGATGCAAAGCAGGAGAAAGTAGGTGATGGTTGGAACTTGTTAAAAACAAATCATTCATTTCTGAGCAACTACAGGTTGATAGCCAATAGTTCGTGCAGAATGAAGTAAGCCTAACCAAATCAATATTGCTCAAGGAACACCTGGATGGGTCAGTTGGTAGGGCATGTGACTCTTGATCTCTAGATTGTGAATTTGAACTCCACAATGGGGATAGAGGTCACTTAAAAAATATTGGTTAAGATAGCTGCCAACCTATTTTAACATTTAGAATACTGAGTAAACATTGTAGTATATTCCAAAATTGACTTCACCATCAGAAAACCATGGATTTTTAGGCATCTGGGTGGCTTCCCATCTTCACCTCAGGTCATGATCTCCAGGTCCTGGGATCAAGCCCTGCATCAGGCTTCCTGCTCTGTGCGGTGTCCGCTTCTCTCTCTTTCTCTTTCCCTGTCCACTTGTTCTCTTTCTCAACTAAATAAATAAATCTAAAAAAAAAAAAGAAAAGAAAACCCTGTATTTCAATCTCTACTCTCTATGTTTTCTTGAACAACCCCATTACCTCTTTAAGTTTCATTTTCCTCAACTACAAAATGATTTAATAATTCCACAAATAATTATTAAGAGGATGAAATAAGATAGCATCTAAAGCAACAGATACATTATGAATGCTACTGACTTGAAATAGGTAATTCCAGTATACAAACCAATGATAATACATGAGCTCTTCCTTAACTCAGGATTGCACAATGCCAAAAGAATGATTGAGGGTATGTTTTGCCTAAATCGGTAAACCATGTTGCCATGTCAATTTTCTCTCACAGACTAATAATATAATAAAATGATGATTTTATTAACATCCTGTGTGCATACACACACACACACACACACACACACACACACATATTTACTGTGGGTGTGTATGCATACATACACACACATATATACATATATACACACATTTATAACTGCTGGTTATGGTATAAAAATTTCATGTTGAATTTTAACTCTACTATCACTCTAAATTATGCATGTGGGTGCACCTGGTTGGCTCAGTGGGTTAGGCCTCTGCCTTCAGCTCAGGTCATGATCTCAGGGTCCTGGGATCAAGCCCCGAGTCAGGCTCTCTGCTTAGCAGGGAGCCTGCTTCCCCCTCACTCTCTGCTTGTCTCTCTGCCTACTTCTGATCTCTCTCTCTCTGTCAAATAAGTAAATAAAATCTTTAAAAAAAAATAAATTATGCATGTGTACATGCATTAAATAATGACTTTATTCGCATACTATTTGCATGCGTGTGTATATAACACACCTATTCATTACATATATATTGCTTATTTTCCATGAGCAAAAAGATAATTAGCATTAAATGCAGTAGTAAGTGCAGGTTAAATGATATTTTTATTAATTAGATAACCATCGAATTAAACCGTTTTGTAGGTGAGGAAATTGAAACTTAGAGAGGTAAAGGAATTGTTCAAGAGAACATAGATCTCATTCAGATTGCCACATTACATCATTACATGACATTTAGTAGGCTTGTACCCTTAGGCTCCCCTTAGCTTACAGATTCCTTGTTTTTGATGACCTTGACAGTTTTGAGGAGTAATGGTCAGACATTTTGTAAATTTTACCTCAAATGGGATTTGTCTAACATTTTTCTCAAGGTTACAGTGGGATTATGTGCTTTTGTGAGGAAGACCAAAGAGATAAAGTGCCATTTTCTTCATATCATATCAAGGGGATGTACTACCAAGAAGACTTAACACGATTGATGTTAACCTTCACACCTGGCTGAAGTAGTTTGTCAAGTTTCTTCACTGTCAATTTATACCTTTTTGATCCTTTCATACTGAATCTTTGGAAGGAAGTCAATTTTTATGTTATAAAGTCCTATGGCTTTTGACAAATGCAAAGTGTCTTGTATTCACCATTACAATCTCCTATAGTGTAGTTGCATCACCCTAAAAATATTCCCTGTGCTTCATCTTTTCAGTCCTCTTTACCTCTCTCTTCTCTGGAAAACTTTGATCTTTTTATCATCTCTATAATTTTGTTCTTTCAGAGTGTCATATATTTGGAATCATATATATATATACATATATATATATATAACCTTTGCAAACTCACTTATTTATTTGACATTATCTTATGAGCTTCATCTGTGTCTTTTCATGGATTGAAAGCTCATTTTTAAATTGTTGAATAATATTCCATTGTATGGATATACCACAGATGAACAATTCAACTACTGAAAGCCATCTTGGTTGCTCTCAGTTTTAACAACCATGAAAAAAGTTGCTATAAACAATCAAATCATAATTTTTGTGTGGACATAGTTTTAAAGTAAGTTGGAATAATACCTAGGAACACAACTACTGGGTTGAATGGTAACACCACTTTGAGCTTTGTAAGAAACTACTAAACTGTCCTCCAAAGTGACTATATAGGTTGGCACTGCCTCCAGCAATGACTGCAGCTCCTCTTTTCTTGCATCCTTACCACCAAACGGTTTTATTTTTTTTTGCATTATTATTATTATTTTACATTTAAGCCATTCTAAAGATTTACTTATTTATTTGAGAGAGAGAGAGAGAGGAGTGCATGCAGGTAAGCAGGGGAAGGGAGAGAGGGGAAAGAATCTCAAGTAGACTTTATGCAGAGCACAGAGCCCAAAGTGGGGCTGGATCTCAGGACCCTGAGACCTTAACCTGAGCAGAAATTAAAAGTCACACACTTAACAGACTGAGCTACACAGGCACCCCTACTTTTTAGCCATTCTAATATGTGGGAAATGGTATTTCACTGTTAACTCAATTTGAAGTTCTGTAATGTCAAATGATGTTACATAGATCTTCATATGCATTTTCAATTTCTACATCTTCTTGGTAAATATGTCCGTTTAGGCCTTTTGCTCAATTAACCTTTTGCTTCATTAAGCTTTAGTTAATTTTCTTTTAGTTGAATTTTAATAGTTCTTTGAATGTTGGAGATTTTTTAAAAATCCTTTTTCGGATAGTTTTATAAATGGTAAACTTCCAATTTATGACTCATTTTCTTTTCTTTCTTTTTTACATTCTCTTGTCTATGACTTTCATAGGACAAAAGTCTAATTTAATCAATTGTAACTTTTTTTTTCATGTATCATGCTTTTGGTGTTTTACCTAAAAACTCATGTGAACACCCAAGATCATCGAGATTTTCTTATGTTTACCTCTAGAAATTTTACAGTTGTGTGCTTTATATTTAAGTCTAGAATCCTTTTGAATTAGATTTTGCAAAAACTGTAATGCCTGTATTTAAATTCATGCTTTTACATATGTACATCCAGTTCTCACAGCACAAGTTATTTAAAAAATACTATTTCAACATTGAATTCCCTCTGTTCCTTTCTCAAAAATCAATTGATTATGTTTCTGTGGCTCTCCTTCTGGGGTTTACATAACATTCCATGGATCTATGTGTTTACACCCTTGATTATTACACTTTTTACAGTAAGTCTTGAAGTCAGGTAATGCAAGTGTTTCAATTTATTTTTTTAAGCATTATGTTGCCTACTCAAGGTCTTTTATCTTTCAATTAAACTCTGGAATGAGTTTTTGTTATTTGTTTGTTTGTTTTTTAATGTGCACAAAACAGTTTTCTGGGATTTTACTTGGGATTGCACTGAGTCCATAGATCATGTTAAGAAAAACTGACATCTTAACAATACTGCATTTTCTAATCCATGAACATGGCTATCTCTCCATTCATTTAGATCTTTGATTTCTTTTCTATAAGTTTTATAGTTTTCCATATATATAGAGAGAGATATACATATCTCTCTATATATATATATCTTGCACATATTTTGATTTATACAGAATCATTTCTTTTTTTGACAATACTGTAAGGTCAGGGTAATCTTTAAGCTAAGAATAGGAAAAAAAAATACCTCCATTATTCCTTTTCTCACATTATCCCTTTCTTTACATAGATTCAAGTTTATGACCTATAACATTTTCCGCCTCCCTGAGGAACTTCTTTTAACATTTCTTGCATGACATGTCTGCTGTTGGTGAATTACCTCAGTTCTTATTTGTCTTAAAAAGATTTCCTTTAATTTATTTTAATTTTATTTTTTTAAAGATTTTATTTATTTAACAGACAAAGACACAGTGAGAGAGGGAACACAAGCAGAGGGAGGGGGAGAAGCAGGCTTCCCACCAAGCAGGGAGCTCAATGAGAAGCTCTATCCCAGGACCCCAGGATCACAACCTGAGCCAAAGGCAGACGCTCAACTGACTAAGCCACCCAGGTGCCCCTAATTACTCCTTTTTAAAAATTATTTGGTTATTTGAGACCAAGAGATAATGAGAGTGGGAACAGGGGCAGAGGGAGAGGGGTAAAGAGAATCTCTAGCAAACTCCCTGCTGAGCATGAGCCAGATGAATGTGAGGCACAATCTTAGGACCCTGAGATTATGACTTGGGACAAAATCAAGAATCAGTCACTTAACCAACTGAGCCACCAAGGCAACCCTCTCCTTTATTTCTGAAGGACAGTTCACTGGATAATAATTATAGTTTGGTAATTTTTTCCCAAGTTTTAAATATTTCACTCCATTCTCTTCTTTCTTAGTTTTTGCTGAGAATTTCACTGTAGTTCTTCTCCTTGCTCCTCAATAGATAAGTTATTCCCCCTCTCCAACTTCACCATTTTTGTTTCCTTTATTTTTGGTCTTCTGCAGCTTGTTTATGATATGCCTTGGTGTAGTTTCATCGCTATTGTTTGTTTTTTTACATTTATCCTGCTTTATGTTTTCTGAGGTTCCTGAATACGTGATTTAATGGGTGTTAATTAAATTTTGAGATTCTGAGTCATATGTTTCTTCTGCTGCAGTCCTTCTCTTTTCATCTCCTGGTATACCAACTGAGCCAACTTATACATTTTGAAATTGTCCAAGAGTCTTGGATATTGTTTGTTTTTCATTCTTTTTTCTCTCTGTGTTTCAGTTTGAAAAACTTCTATTGACCTATCTTCAAACTCACTTATTCTTTTCTTGGCCTTATCTAGTCTACTGATAAACCAATTAAAGGAATTCTTCATTTCTGTTGCAGTGTCTTTGATATCTAGCATTTCCTTTCAATTATCTTTTAGAGTTTTCATCCCATGGCTTCCATTAAACATTTGTTTTTACATGCTGTCTACTTTTACACCGGGGCCATTAATATATTAATCATAACATTTAAAATTCCCTATCTGATCATTTCAACATCTGGGTCATTTCTGCATTTGGATTTATGTTTACTTTATCTAGTCAGACTGGGTGTTCCCCCTCTTGCTTTTCAGTACGCCTTGTAATTTTGTTGTTATTGTCTAAAGATAGACATGTTGTATCAGGTAATGGTTAAGAAATTTAAGTAGCTTTTTAGTGTAAGGATTTATTTTATTCTAACTAGTAATGGGCTTTTTTTTTTTTTTTAATACATGCTGTACCTCTAGTGTCAGAGGCCCAAATCCCTGTAGTTTCTTTCTTTCCTCCCTTAATTTTGGTCTTTACCAATTAACTCTCCTCAGAAAGAGCTTCTGTCTTGGTCTTCTTTCCATTGTCATCCTCTTATGACACTGGAATTCTGTTAGCAAAGGAGTAAGGTGTGGAGGAGGTGAATCATTCTATGGTATTATTAAATCCCAATCTTCTAGTAGTCTCCTGACCCTGCATTGTGACATTCACAAATGGTTTCTTAACTTTTGCTTCCCTTTCTGTGACACAGAAAAGCTAGAACAGGGTGGAGTTGGGTATCTTCCCTTCCCCCACATTGAATAAAGCTCTGATAAAGACTTTTTGCCTGGAGGTTAAACCTTTGTCAAGAGGAAGATTACTGTTCCCATCTGCCAATCAGAGTCAAGAATAAGATATTTCTCAGATTTTCACCTTGGGAACCTGTGGGGTTCTTGGAGGTACAACTCCAATATTATGGGCATCACTCTGAGACTACTCCAACACTGAAGTTTCTCACTCTTATACCATTCCAAATTCATCCTCCAGCAATGTATCAGAATTATCATTTAAGTCTTACTCCAACAACTTCTGTTGTAGATCTCAACTGTGACTCTGAATTCACCTGCCTCTCCAGAGCTGGGGGTGGCAATTTGCTCTGTGAGCTCAGTTCTGTGATTGATCTAAAAGAAGTTGTTAGTTTTAATTTTCCTCAGTTTTCTCTTGTTTTTAGGACACAGTATCAGCTTCTTTTATATGTCAACGCTAAGACCAAAAGTTCACAGATGTGATAGATAGATAGATAGATTTGTTTTGTATTTATAATTTATTTTCATTAGACTTTTAAGTTATGTGGTAAGTGTGGATATCAGGTAATCAACTGTTTTTCAATAGAAGTAACTATAAATTTCTTTAAAACAAACTATATTACTGAGCTCTTGTCCCAAAAAGTGACTGACTGTTAATCCCATTCAATTCAGGAATTGTGTGCCCTTTTCCCTAGTTGTTTTGAGTTCCCAAGAAATTGGAAGCAGTCTATTCTTTCTGAGGTGGGGGACTTACCATTTGGATCTTGGTTATTATGTATCATTGGTGGTACTTACTGCAACATTCTTGAGATAATGGCTGCTTCTCTCTTGTACTAGTGACATGGATTTACCAGGGCTGGTGACTCTCTGTGCTAATTCTATTCCTTTCTAGAATACACCAAAAACACTTTTCTGATTCTTACTTCGCACACACGGTTTTTATAAGGAAGCATCATAGCCTGTCTGCCTAAATATCATGCATAGCAACTTTTACTCTACTGTTTCTAATGCACACAGCAACTGACAGGATACCCCCTACTGAACTGTTAGAAACAGTGACTGCTCTGTGTTATAAGAAGTCAACTCTGATCATGTACTCTTGCAAATCTATTGTTCATGACACAGATACTATGCCTGAACTTTTTTTTTTTTAATTAAGACTTGGCTTTTTAGAATAGATTTAGGTTCATAGCAAAATTGAGATGAAGATACAGAGACTCCCCATGTTTCCTCTGTCCCCACACATGCATAGCATCCCTCATTAACAACATCCCATTCTAGAGTTATACAATTGTGACACTGATGAACCTATTCTGACACATCATCATCACTGAAGTCCACAGTTTACATTATGGTTGAGTCTTGATGTTTTACAGTCTATCAGTTTGGGTAAATGTATTATGACATGATGATATCATACAGAGTATTTTCACTTCCCTAAACATCCTTTGGGCTCTGCCTACCCATACTTCTCCTTCCCCCTATACCCAACCCCTGGTAACCACTGACCTTTTACTGTCTCCATAACTTAGCCTTTTTCAGAAAGCCATATAGTTGGAATCATACAATATGTATGTAGCCTTTTCAGATTATCCCAGGACTTTTTAGATTTTATGTTCTTTAAGTTAAGAATCTTTGGTCATTGCAATGTCTTAATTTTCACAGATCAAGAAACAGGGTTTGGTTTTATCTGTTTTCTGTAGCAATAATTTCATATTAAGTTGTAGATGACCAATCTTTCAGATACTGGAAAAAGAAAGGAGTATTAGGAGTCACTAGCAGGAGAGGTGACTCTTCAGGAAATAAAATGAAACTGCATTCACTTTTGGGGAGGGAATAGTTGCCAGAGGAGGCATGGACAATATGGAATCAGAGAATTCATTCATTCATTCATTCATTCACTCATTCACTCAATAAATATCTGTAAGTTTATTAACAAAATTGTATTCATACACAATTACATAATAGCTTTAATCATTTAAGAATAAAGGATTTAGGCATAGTTTCATGACTGCAAAAAAAACTACAAATCACTAAAATAATTTTTCAGAATTTAATTTTATTTACTTTTTAATAAACTCTGGTTCCAAATTATTGGTGGATGATATTATATCTGTTCATTGACTGTAAGCTAATGCCAAGGTCCATATTTTATGCATGAATATATCTTCTAAAATATCTATCACCAGAACTGTATACACAGTAGGTACAAAAAATAATAAAGTTAACAATTTTTGGAACAGTTAAAACCACAGGTTTTAGTTCCATCCATTGCTTGACGATTGCTCTGATATGATGTATTGAATCTAGAAAGATTTCAGGAACAGGTATCTAATGAGTTCCTAATTTATGCTGGGTGTAATTTAATCCTCATAATTATTACAGATGTTTAAAGTAAGAATTAGCTTATTTATATAATTTCCCCCAAAGTCACTCAGATAGCCAGCTGCACAGTTCAGATCTGAATCATGAATGCATTATTGTCTCCAAAGCTGTTCTTTCTCCTTCTTCTCTAACAGTATTATATTGATATAGATATATAGATGTACACAATTGATTTGGCATTTTTGTTAAGCACTAATGATAGAAAAACAAAGCTTATGGATGAGAGTACAGTAAGAAATCAAGGCATACTACTTCCTTCTCATCATCCAAAGTACCTGTATCCTTAACACTCAAAATTAAACCAGATTTAAAGATAAAATTATAAATAAATATAGACATAAATCAATTGGGACAAATTACTGACATGCATAGTCAAGATCATCTTGAAATCCCATCTTCATTTCTTCTCTTTTCTTTTCCTAATATATTATTATGGATTTTTCAATGGAGCATTCAATACTCTACATAATATCCTTTTGTCTTTTATAATTTTTAAAATTGTGTTGTGTTAGTCACCATACAGTACATCATTAGTTTTTGATACAGTGTTCCAACATTCATTGTTAATGTATGCCACACAGTGCTCCATGCAATCCGTGCCCTCTTTAATACCCCTTACCAGGCTCCCTCATCTCACCACCTTCCTGTCTTTTATCATTACATGCAAAAGAATTACCAGAATTTCTTTTTTTAACAAGAAAACTTACAATCAGTTTATTTTAGATATGTTGCCACACATGCTGTATTTTCTGCTTGTTACTCCTCTGGGTTGGAGAGAAATACAATTACTGAAAGAGAGGAATCTAGACAGCAGGCTTTTTCACACTTTGCAAATGGTTACAGAGTGATAATTAACAATGTGCTAAATACTAGGTGATAATGCTCAACAGAATAAGGTGAAAATTAATTGTTTGAGATAGGATATCATGGAATGGTTCATTTCCTTAAAAGCAATTGAAACAGACAAAAATTGACAGTCTCTAGTTTTGAGGTACATAATATACTATCATCAACTCAATTGAATTGAACCACTCCTAGTCATTACCATCATCTTTCATTCATGCTTCTGTTCATTCAAAGAACATTTATTGAATATCAATGTTGTATCTGTGATAGATGCTGGGGATAAAGCAGCAAACAACAGATACATGATCTTGGCCGTCATGGGAATTTTATTTTATCAATTGTCACCATCGACATCATCATTCTTGTCTTCAGTGTCATTATCTTCATCATAATCCTATCATTAGGATTACTTACTTACTCTAGGGACAAATTTTCTATTAATGGGTAAAGTGAAAGATGGAGAAAGGAGGCTTTTATATTTAATAGTATACTCTTAACCCTTTTCTTCCCTTGCTCATTCTTACCATTACAGAGGAAGTTTAAAATGCCATCTTCCCACAAAACCTTCACTGATCACCCCATTTAAAGTAGACCATACCCTCAATTACCCTATATCACTTGACCTTGGAATATGGTGAATACTAAAATCATATCTACTGAATGAATGAGAACAATGAAGATATTTGTTCTCTTGCCTCGCCTGGAATTACCACTATAACAAACATTATAAGAAATAGTCCCTAAAAACATCAGCCCATGAGCTCAAAAATAGCTCCAACGTTTTATGTGCAACCAACTGCTTTGTCCCATCACTGTCAGCATCCCTTTTGGCTTACAATTTTATTTCTTGAAACTCCCTCTATTTCAGACTGGCTGTCTTACTCTGATGATGTTTGTCTGACCTGTATTAACCCTCCACCACTGTCTATCCAGATGTTAGCAACAATAACCTACCTGGTCAGGCCTGGATCAACTACATGTTAGATTTGGGAAAACATACAATATCATTAATAATACTCAAAATCTTGAAGAGTTAAGCTGGCCTGTTAATAGTGGGATTGGAAAAGGGAGATAAATCCAAAAGACAGGATAGGATAACACTATGTATTAAAAAAGAGAATTTGAAAATGATGCAGATATTAAAGGAAAGGCAGATAGAAGGGAGATGTTGACCTTCACTGCAAGCGGTAATTCAGGAGGAAAAGCAGAACAAGAGGAGATGGTCTTTTCCACCTCCTGGACAGTCAATAGATAAGCTGGTGACACTTCCATTTATTGGAAAAGGTGCCTTTTGTGTTAGGGGTCTCCAAAGAAACAGAACTAGTGTAGGAATACATAATTTCTTTTGAGGAATTAGCCCATGTGATTACAAAGGCTGAGAAGTCCCACAATTTGCCACCTATAACTGGATGAGGAAAGCCAGTAGTATAATTCAGTCCAAGTTTGAAAGCCAGAGAACTGTGTAGCCAGTGGTATAAATTCCAGTCCTAGGGCAGAAAACAAGGTACCCCAGCTCAAGCAATAAGGCAGGAAAAAAGGGTGAATTCCTCCTCCCTCTGCCTTTTGCTCCATTCAGAGCCTCAATGTATTAGATGATGCTCAACCACACAGGAGAGGGTAATCTACTTTACTGACTAGTCAGCTGATTCAAATGCTTAACCTCATCTGAAAACATCCTCAGAAACAAAGCCAGAAATAATGTTTAATGTGGGAACTCTGTGGTCAGGCAAGTTAACACATGAAAATAATCATCACAAATTCAACTTATGTCAACTCTGAATCCACTCACATCTCCCTAAACTGTACTTAATCTCCAAACAAAGACAATTACAAGGTCAAAATTCCACCTAATATGGTACAACTCAAAATATACCTATTACTTTCCCAGAAGAGGAGGTAAAGTCCTTGATAATGTTTCCTCTTCTCCTTGATATTCCATAATTTAAGTACTATGATGCAAAATTAATATATGTAAATACTATGATATAAAATCAATGTATCTTATGTACATGATAAGAAAATAAGAGAGTAAAAGAAAGAAAACAAAGATAACTACTTTCTTCCACTATCCATCCTGTATACCTTTTGCCTTCAGCAAATATCTCAACTGATCATGGTTCTTTAACCTGGTAGGATGATCTAAACTTTCATTCCTACAGGATCTAGATCCTTAGTCCTTCCTGGATTGGGTTGTTGTAGTTTTCCACTGACTTTGATCAAAAGGCATAGGAATATTAAGAGATACCCTAAGGAATCTCCTGTATTCCAGACACAAGCTTTCTTACCTCAACTGTAGAGTAGTAACCCGATCCACTACTCTACCACCCCAGGTGACAGAGTAGTAATCACCCCAGTCAACATTGTAAATTCTTTCTTTGCCTACTGATTGATTCAGAAACATGGTAAGTCCAAAGTGATGACATGACACTTTTAACTTAGAATACCTGTTATGTCTGTAGGTGGAAGCATTCCTCCCTCTAGAACTAAGACCCTTAGACTGACAGACCATAAGGCCACTTGAACAAGAACGAAGAAATTCCTAATGGGTCACTAGGGGTAATGGTAAGTGGTGCCACTCTCCTTTCCAGCCTTTTATTCCTGGACCTGTGAATTCTGGCTGTCAGAAATGGCATCATATATCAGACAGATTCAGAGCAGTCTTCTGGAGAACTTTGCCCCAGTCCTACAAGGGGCATCTAGCTGGCAGTATAACTGAATTTTCAAAAGGCCATTGCACCATCCTATCAAGCCAAACTGCTTTAGGATGGTAGAGAATATTATAAGACCAGCAAATTCTGTGAGCATGGGCCCTATGCCACACTTCTTATGCTATAAAGTGGGTTCCTTTGTCAGAAGCAATGCTTCACGGAATACCATGATAGCGGATTAAGGCATTCTGCTTGTCTGCATGTGGTAGTATTGTCAGAAGTATTGTGTACAGGGAAAGCAAATCTATACCCAGAGTAAGTGATTATCCCAGTAAGAACAAAAAACTGTCTCTTATCAGAAATGAAGTGCTCCAGTGTAATCAACCTGGTAACCAATACCTAGCTGATCACTTCAGAGGAATGGTGCCATATCAAGGGCTCAGTGCTAGTCTTTGTTGTTGGCAGATAGGATATTCCCTAGTGGCCAAAGCCAGTTCAGCCCTGACAAGTGGAACACCATGTTGCTGTGCCCATATGTAACCTCCATCCCTGCCACCATGGCAACTGTTTTCATGGGACTTTTAGGTGACTACAGGGCTGGCTGGGGAAAGAGACTGAAAATGGATTACACCTGAATATGAAAACCCTCCTCTACTGAAGTCATCCTCTGATGAGCATTCACATGGGACAAGGATAGATTCACTTTTTTTGTCTGTTCAGAGAGGTCAATCCACACACATCTTCTCCAAATATATATATATATATATACATATATTTTTTTTTATTTGACAGATAGAGATCACACAAGCAGGCAGTGAGGCAGGCAGAGAGGAGAGGGGAGAAGCAGGCTCCCCGCCGAGCAGAGAGCCCGATGCGGGACTCGATCCCAGGACTCTGGGACCATGACCCGAGCCGAAGGCAGCGGCCCAACCCACTGAGCCACCCAGGCGTCCCTCCAAATATACTTCTTACCAACTTTCCACTCACGTTCCCTCCAAGTCCCTGATCATCCTGCCAAACCATTGGCCATAGTCTAAGCATTAGTATAGAATCAAAGGTCTGGCCGTTTCTCTTTCTAAGCAAAGTGGACAAGCAGGTACACTTCTTGAAATCATTCCTATTGGATTTATCCTCACTGCTACTTTTCAGGGACAGTCCAGAGAGTTACTTAGTGTTGCAGCTGTCCACTTTCAGGTAGTGTCTGCATATCATGCAGAACTATCTATAAACTAGGCCCCAGTGTTCTCTTCGTCTGTCAACTGATCATGGGGAACACTGGGGTGTAGGCTGGATAAGAGAAGGCAGTGTAGCAGGAGATGATACCATGGGCATTCAGGACACTTCTTCATATAACTTACTTATGCCCTCAGGGCCTTCTCAGGCCTATCACTGATATACCACTTCTATTTGATGAGGGCATGATTCTGCTTGGTAAGTCAGAGAACCATCACCAAATTTATGCTTGATGAGTCAGAAAACAGTTCACAATGGGCTTAGGTTGAACAGTGATTTGGTGGCTAATAGTTAAATATTCAATCTCTCTGAAGGTCCTGTAGCAGGCCAAGAAATGTTTCTCAAAAGAAGAGTAGTTACCTGCAGATGGTTCAAGATTTTGCTCCAAAACCTAAGGCTTGTTCTGTAAATGAGCTTTAGGGGCCTACAAAAGTATCCACACAGCGTTGCCATTTGCCACTCAAACTTCAAGCATCACTGGGTCTGATGAATCGTATGGCCTGAGTGGCAGGAAAGTTTTCATAGCAGCCTAGAACAGGAGCAGGACTCCCCCCCAACCCCCGCCCCAATCCTAGGCCTTTATTAGCTATTCACTGAGGTAGTAGGTGTCCAAATTTTAGTTGGATTTATTTTCTAGCCTCTGACATGTAAATGTCTTAGGAATAAATCTAGAATAATTGCTATTTCTTGTTCACTAGATTCAATCAGCAAAATGCCATTGCGATATCTTATGGAAGGAAAAGGCACAGAGATCTAGTGCACAAAGATCTCTGTGCACTAGATTATGACAAAGAGCTAAAGAATTGATATACCACAGAGGTTAAGGCAGTGAAGCTATACTGTTGCCCCTGTCAGCTAAAAGCAAAATGATTCTGGCAGACCTTATTGACAGGGAAGGAGGAAAAGACATTCTCCAGAAAAAAGTAGCTTCATATCAGGTACCAGGGCGTGTGTTAATGTGCTCAAATATTGAAACCACATATGTTAAAGCATTTGTAATGGGTCACCAGCTGGTTAAGTGTCTCAATTCATTTGGGATGCTATAACAAAATACCAAAGACTGAATGGCTTATAAACAACAAAAACCTATTTTTCACAGTTCTGGAGGCTGGAAAATCTACGATTAAGTTGTGAATAGATTTTGTTTCTCATGAAAGCCACTGAAGTTGACATATAATGTTAACCATCACAGGTTGCTTGAGAACAAAAAAAAATCTGAAGATATAAAGATTTTGAACACTGATAGGCTAGAAAATGGTGCTACCTTTCATTGACTTGGGAGCAGGCCAAAGAAGGATGGTGGTTGGTTCTACTGTAGAAATACTGAAGGCTATAGATTAAGCAAGCAGTTTTAAAGGGCATTCTTATTTTTTTTATTAAGATTTTATTTATTTATTTGACAGAGATCACAAGTACACAGGGAGGCAGACAGAGAGAGTGGGGAGGGGGGAGCAGGCTTCCCATGGAGCAGAGAGCCCGATGCAGGGCTCCATCCCAGGGCTCTGGGATCATGACCTGAGCTGAAGGCAGAGGCTTAACCCACTGAGCCACCCAGGCGCCCAAAGGGCATTCTTAAATATTTTATAATAATCTAGTGTTCTAGTTATATATTTCTGGTTCACTATATAGACAAAAAAAGAAGGAAATGGAAATGGATATAATATAAACCAATTGGAGAGATAGATAGAGACAGTGATTGAGAGAGAGAAGGGGAGGGTGGGAATGGTCCAAGAGTAGAATTTTGGAGGAGGAAAGAAAAGAAAGAAAAAGGAAAAAGAAAAAGAACAAAAAAAACAAGGAAGGAAGGAAGGAAAGGAAAGAAAAAAGGAAAAAAGAAAGAAAGAGGGAGGGAGGGAGAGAGGAAGAAATGAAGGAGGGGAGAAAGAGAGAGAGAGAAAGAAAGGAAGAAAGGAAGAAAAGGAGAGAGGGAGGGAGGGAAAATAAAGAAATGGAGAGGGAGGGAGGGAGGGGGAAGGAAGAAAAGAGGGAGGGAGGCAAGGAGGCAGGAAAGAAGGAAAGGAGAGGAGAAGAGAAGAGAGGGGAGAGGATGGGATGGGGGAGAGGAGAGAAGGGAAAGAAAAGAAATATGGTGGAAAGATAGAGGGAGAGCCAAGAGCAAAGCAATGAGAGTATTAGAAGCATATGGATTTGGTGGTGGGGGTAGCGGGTAGTAAAATGAAGGAAATAGCTTCAATATGCGGGAGAGGTCAGAGAAATGAAGGCAAATTCAAAACCTTTCTGGTGTGGAACTTATAAAAATTTTGGTAACCTTAGTTCAAATAGTGATGGGAGAACTTTGCCACTGGGGCAGACTGCAGTAGACTGACAATATAAATGAGGAGAGGCAGAGATTTATGAGGTATAAATACCCTGTTGGAAACAATAGTCTCAAGATCTTACAAAATTATGTTCCCTTAGTTTTGAAAGCATTTCCTCCAGGTAACCATCAGGATCTCTGTCCTTTAAACTAATTCAAGTATCTGCTCAACTATCACCTCCCAGAGATGGCTACCTTGAATACCTGTGCTTCTATCTTGTATTTGCCCCTCTAGAGGCATTCTCTGTCCTTCTCTATCTTGTGCTGTGTCCTACCAGACTGACCAGTATCTAATATATAGATGAAGTTCCTTGTCCTCTTATTTCTGGTAGGGTTTGTCCATTGAGAGCATCTGCTGGAGATTAGCAGGAAGAAGGGGTGTTAGTTTGGGATATTTATCCCTCTGCTCTTTTTTTGGTAAGAGTCACTACTAAATGTCACAGTTTCCCATCAGGTGGTTCTTTCCATAAAATTTCTTTCTACTTCAGATTCTATATTCTGGACCCATTTAGGCCTGGTGTGATAATATATACAACTGTTACTATCTCCAGAAATATGAAACCATGTTTTGGGATCTCTCTGTTCCTAATCCATATATTTATAGTCTATATATTAATTCACCCTCAATTACCCCAATGTGAATGTATCACCTGGTTTGTGCAAGAAACCTAACCAATATGTAATCCTAATAAAATAGCAGTCCCTTTGGCTTAAAATCTAATTGATCTGATATAAAGATTGCCACCCCAGCTTTCTTCTGATGTCCATTAGCATGGTAAATTGTTTTCCACCCCCTCACTTTCAATCTGGAGATGTCTTCAGGTCTAAAATGAGTTTCTTGTAGGCAGCATATATCGGGAGGGACACAAACCAAAAGAGACTCTTAATGTCATAAAACAAACTGAGGGGGGTGGGGGGGAGAGGGGTTGGGAGAGGGTGGTGGGGTTACATTATATGTTTAAATAAAGCTTAAATTTAAAAAAAAAAATAGCAGTCCCATAACTCATCCCTTTACTATACTTTATTTTCCTCCAGGGTTTTGATTTCCCTTTAGTATGGCTATTTACCTATTTGTTTACTGTCTATCCATTATAATATGAGCTCCACAAATCAATAGGTTTTTTCTGTTTGTCTTTCTTTCTTTCCTTCTTTCTACCATTATATTCCGTCTTCTAGAACAACACCTGGTGTATAGTAAGCACCCAATATATATTTGTCCAGTGAATATGTATATAAATCATATACTACATGTTTGCCATACTATTCTCATTTATCTTTATTTTCATCCCTTCCTGCATTTTTTAAGAAAAAATTTTTTATATTACAAATTATTTTGACACTATCATAACCAGTAATCACACCCTGTAAGTTTCCAGAGAACTTTGCATGTATGACTTATTAAAAAAAATGCAATCCTGTATGTGTGTAAGTATGTGTATATGATGGATATTCCAAAATTGGTTTACTTCATATATTTTAAGGACTGAGTTTCTAGCTACCATTATTTCAAAGTTTTTTTGTTTTGTTTTTTTATTAATTTTTTTTAATTTTTTTAAATATTTTATTTATTCATTTGACAGGGAGAGAGATCACAAGTAGGCAGAGAGGCAGGCAGAGACAGAGGGGGGGGGGAAGCAGGCTCCCTGCTGAGCAGAGAGCCCAATGTGGGGCTCGATCCCAGGACCTTGGGATCATGACCCGAGCCGAAGGCAGAGGACTTAAACCACTGAGCCACCCAGGTGCCCCTATTAATTTATTTTTTTATTTAAACACATAATGTAACCCCACCACCCTCTCCCAACCCCCCCCCATTATTTCAAAGTTTTGAAATTGACTGAATGAATCCATTTTTCAGGATGTATATTCCAGGAGGAAATTGGAGATTAAATTATAGTAAAAGAGGAAAATAAGATACCCATCTGTATTTCAATTTAACAGAACCTTGTAAAAAGTACCATTTGAAACCATTTTATATCTACCAACAATCCATAACACATTCAGAGACTGCCAAAAAAAAGATAATTGCATCTTTTAAAATTTTAAGCATGATGTGTTTAACTATGTTTAACTATGTTAACTATGTGTTTAACTATGTTTAAACATGATATGTTTAACTATGAGCTATTTTTGAGTATTTAAGCATTATGTATACATTTTTAATTTCAATTACTTCAATAAGCTATGCAGCATTTTCCTAGAGATATACTTCAAAAAAGAACTACCAACATGGTTAACTTACCACTTATACTTGCCCACTATCTAATTACATGTGCGATGGCTTATAAAAAATCACTGCTCTTTTAAAAGAAATAGTATATGATATAATAGAACCAAGTATGTAGCACAGATTCATAATAACCTTTATAGCATTCCATAATTGTTTCTAATAACAATAAGAAAATTATATTGCCTTGTACATGTTCTTATAATGTACAAATATTTTCATATGAGTCATTTCATTTTATAATCATAACAAAACTATAAGGAATATTATTACCCTTAATTTCATATGGAAAAAAACTGAGCAATGAGGCAGTTAAGGGGCTTGAGATCATCCAGTAAGTGAGTAGTTAAGCTCAGATACAAGTTAAAATCTTTGTTAGGCCCTACTCAGGTGAAACTGAGGAGCTCTGAAACCTTGGGCAGATCATTTACATTTTCTGATTCTTGGTTTCTCCAACTATAAAATTGTTAGTAATATCTGAGTTATATTTTGATAAAGATTAAATTATATAACTAGTTAAAAAAACTGACATAGTGATGACAATAATGCTAGGATTAATAGTATCAAGTCAAGAAGATGCAATTGTAGTTTTGTTATTATTCTGTTAATATACTAATTCTAAATTCTGTTATTTAAATTTGAATTACATCTGAAATCCAGAATATTTGGTTCTATAGAATCATGAATGCATTGATAATCACCTTTCTTCTTAAATTATCTGAAGTGTTTTCAAATTTTCCTCGGGAAAAAATAATCACTGGCACTTACAGAGACACGGGGATCAAATGGTCCTGTATCTTCAGTGACAGCTTTAGTACACTAATATATAATTACCACATTGTTAAATCCACTAGGAGGCAATGCAGGAGACATTTGTTTCCATGCTACCAGTGGTAGAAAACTGCCCTATGTTCAGCAGAAATTAGGTTCCAAATCTTTTCTTGTTTTTTTTTTTTCCTCCAACATACTTTCTCTTTGCTTTTAATGAAATTATGTAGCTTCCTAGCTACATAATAAAATAAAATTGGCATACTATTAGATGTTCATTTATGCCTGTAAGAGAGTTCAATGATTCGATCTCTATATTAGAAGAGCCTAGTTCATACTAGGTTAACAAGGAACCCCAAAGTGGCAGCATCATGTCAAGATAAAAGGTATCCTCATGAATGTTAATGGCTGGTCCAGGTGATTCTCCAGAGCAGCTGTCCTCTACATGTTATCTCAGCACTCCAGGGTGCATTGCATCTATTTGAACACCTGCTTCTATAGTGTTATAGAGGAAGCATGATAGAGACAGCCGAACACCAACAATTAAATGTTTCCATCTGGAACTGATACATACAATATGTACTTATATGTTATTGTCTAAAAGCAAACCATATGGCTCTACATAAACTTTAAGAAATGGAGAACTCCAGGGACACCTGGGTGACTCAGTTGGTTAAGCAGTTGCCTTCTGCTCAGGTCATGATCCCAGCATCCTGGGATCAAGTCCCACATCGGGCTCCTTGCTCACTGGGGAGCCCACTTCTCCCTCTGCCTCTGCCTGCTACTCTGTCTGCCTGTGCTCAGTCTCTCTCTCTCTCTGACAAATAAATAAATTTTTAAAAAAAGTTAAAAAAAAAAAGAAATGGAGAACTCTATTTATCCCATGGACTCAGAAGTAGATGAAAACTGTGTATTGATGAACAGCAGCACAACCTATCACAACTGAGATCATAACTGAAAAGGGGAGTCTCTTCAAAGAATGTTCAACCATAAAACTCCACATTGATGTAAATCACAAAGCAGTTTTCTGTATATGAATAGGGCATGACTTTATGTCAAATTACTTTTCCACTATAATGAGTTATTCTTAATCCACAACATGTCTTCTCACTACCAGAGAGAAACAGAAAATTCCTTCAGTATTACAAAACAAGTTTGAGGGCTAAGAAAATGATGACTACTCCAAGTGGCAGATATTAGAACTAGAAAGGCTTACTGTGTATTTATATGAAAACCATAACAATCATTTTGCTGTTTATACTGATGGACAGAAAGAATGGATTCCAAAACTTCAGCTTTGCATAGACACAAATGGACACCACTGCATAGATGACAACTGTGTGATCATTAAGTAACTGTAATATGAGGTATTTAGTCTACAATTGTCAGTTTAACCTTTCCACTAGGAAGTATAGTTTGAATTTGGATATTTTATAGTTTTAGTCATGCTTTCTCATTTATTTTTCTTATATTCATAAAACTTGGTGATAAAGGACCCATTAAGTTTCCTGTTCTTGATCGCTGTGTGGACTGAGTAAAAATGCTGTTGTTTAGGATAGTCCCCTGATAACCCAGCTGGATTTGATCTTGACTGCTAATGGCTAATACTTGTACCCACCTTGTCCAGAGACTTGCCCCTGACTAATGGGAACTAATTTGCCCAGACATTCCTGGAATGCTGGAAGGTCATACACCTCATACCTTCAAGGCAGCCAATAGTTAGAGTGACTGGGGCACCTGTCACTGGGGCACCTGGGTGGCTCAGTGGGTTAAAGCCTCTGCCTTCAGCTTGGGTCATGATCTCAGGGTCCTGGGATTGAGCCCCACATAGGACTCTCTGCTCAGCAAGGAGCCTGCTTCCTTTCCTCTCTATCTGCCTGCCTCTCTACCTACTTGTGATCTCTGTCTGTCAAATAAATAAATAAAATCTTTAAAAAAAAAACTTAAAAAAATAGTTAGAGTGACTGATGCTATAATGTAGCAGTCTTGCCTTCATGCCTCTAAATATGACACCTGTGAAACACGTTTGTCCAAAATTTCCCACGAAATGAGGTTGAGGTTAGACTCTGGAAACAAGATCTCTGCCTAAATTGTTTTCCTGTTCTCACTTCTTCCCTCGTGCCTTACAGATTTCTCTTGAGAGCACTCTTTCAAAAAATTATTTTCAGAGAAAGCTTGTCTCCACTTCCAGGCCTGACCTAAGACTTGGGTATGCTCAACCCAATTAGTGTAGTCAATATTCTAGTGCCTAGAACCAAGTAAGAGCAGCTCTTACAGAAAGTAATCTTTACAAGCTTACTCCAGAATGGGTTTATGCATTAAACAAATAAGCAAACAGAAAAGTAAACTATGAAGGTTTACGTCAATAACCCCAATGATGGGGCTTTGAATTGAACTACAGAATATCAATATTCAGCATACTGTATCAACAGAGAGTTTTGAGTTAGTCCAATAGATTAAGAGATATCACTATGTTCACTTTATCCGCTAATTGCATTAAAGTTATAGTGTGTTATGATGGGTAGACAATAAAATTTAAAAATCTTCTGAGAATATAATGCTGCTAACCTTTCAGGTTACCAGAACAGGAACACTATGAAATGCTTTGTGAACTTTATGAGAAGTTATGAGTAGGGTAGGTAGTCCTGTTGTGTTATCCTTGTTGAGGTAAGAGTTGCAATATGTCAAGCTCTAGAACCACATTCTAAGGCACATGTAGGCAATCTGACATCCAGAGAAAAAAAGATGGGACTTTTGGGAATGTATAATGTAAGCATGTGTCAGATAAAGAACTATAAAGAGTTATAGACATATCCTAAATGTTTGCCAGTAAATATATTATGAACAAGAAATAATTATTGAGTTCTGAGTGCTCTAAATTAATTGCTTTAAATACAAATTTTATAACTAAGTAGAAAGAAAATGGATATTATTCCTCAATGAAACCTTTATGATAATGATAAAATACAAAGGAAGAATGTACATAATTAGGGGAAAAGCAAACAAATCTTGGTTCAAAAACTAAAGAGAGATGTTAATAAATACCAAAGAATTGAGGAAACTGAGGAGCCCACCTCCAATGGGAAGAACATTGGTGTTGAGCATCTGAATATCACTGTTACACACATCATCCAGGGTAAGATAAAGTTTTATCACCATAACCCCTTCACACATATAAGCTGAAGGGTTTAGAAGCATGAAGATTCTCAAGCCCTATCCAGACAAGAAGTATAAACCTTCTGGAATCAATATACAAATCATCAAGCATCCAAATGTTTTTTATACAGGTTAACTTTAAGAAACTTTGGAGTCCCCTCTGAGCCCAGCTTGATTCTAGTGATATTGTCAGGCTCAAATAATCATGAGGAGTAATCAACTCACTTCTTATCTTTTTAACCTGGAATGTAGAAAACATTTTCTATCAATAACTACATTGGCCAATGGTTGCAAAATAATTGATTACAAACTAATTCATCTAAAGCAATCCCTCCAAATTTTCGTACTATCCTACTATCACCTCTTCAATCTAGAATTTGCAACAATAAAAGTATACAAGGAAGAGTGAAGTACCTTAGAATAAAAGGCACAATCCTTATGTCAATTACAGCTGGTGATTTATAGAGTTTATATTTAACTGTGAGAAAGAATCAGCATCACTCCAAAGAGTTGGTATGCATGGAATGTAAAGCGAGAGTTCTTCTCCATCTGATCAACTCCTGGAAAATTTAGGGTCACAACAGAAAAAGATAAAGCTTTGGAGCTCAACACATCTGTGGTTGAGACTTAGATGTGGTGTTTTCTGTTTGATCTTGAGCATATGACTTAGGCTCTCTGAGCCTCAAAATATTCTATAATTTTAGAATAATACTTTTCTGCAGGAAAGAGAATAATGGCTAACATACACTGAGTGCTGACCATGTGCCAATGTGCATATTAATAGCTTTATGTGTATAAATAATCACATTTAATACTTGCTGAAGCCCTTTAACAAGTACTTTCATTGTCTACTGCATATCCATTGTATAGATAAGGAAACTGAGGCATAGAGCATAAAACTAATTTTACAAGGAAACACAGATAATGAATTGAAGATCCTAGTTCTAGTCATAATAGTCTAATTCCAGAGAAGAAAAGTTTGGGTACTATATTATATACACATCCAGATGTCATTGCAATGAATCAATTTATGGACATGCATACCATAAGTAATAAAAATATTAATAAGTTTTCTTCCTACCTTACCTTTTTGGATTAAACTAAACTACAAATGACAACTATTCTTAGTCTACTAGGAACAGAAATTCTAAAATCTTATCCCAAGTCATTCTCTTAAAATGACAATGCTTACTTCCTTTCAATGAGCTTTTAGTAAGGCAATGCAGTAAACCAATACCTCCCTCACAAATAGCCTTTCTGTAATTTCACTGGAAAAGATACAACTACAACATACAGGAGGTTTATGTTTCACCAGCAGAGACTTAAACATGAAAGGGCAAATTTTGTATTGTAGTTTGCCCAGGAAATGGGAGGTATGGAAACAATGTATTAAAACTGCTTGGTTACTAAAGTAGTGTGTGCTTAAAATTCAAGATCTTGAATGGGAGGGGGGGAGCATGTGGGTGTATTTACAATCACTGCTGATCCAGCATCAGTTATGCTATTTGACTATCCAGAGACCCAGGACTGATATTACATGAAGCATTTGAAAATTCAAGTAAAAGATAAACTGATTTTTTTCCAAAACTGGTCAATAATAAATGAGTTTTAGAATTTAAATCAAAACAATGGATTTCTCTCAGTACATTATTGATAAGGCACAGTTATTCTAACAACATTTTCAGAGGATAATGCATTATTTACTGCCGCTACTAATAAAAACTCCAACATAAATGAAAGTATTAAACTAAGAAATATTAACAGTAATAGATGCTTGAGCATGTTAAACATTCTGCAGAGTAGTTTATTTGATATTTAGGTAGAGAAAATATGTAACATGAATTGCTCCTCAAATTCCTGAAAGAAATATTTTTTGCATTACTCAGTAAAACATAAGCTTCTTATAATGGCTCACGTTCTAGAGCCAAACACTAAAAAGTCTAGTAAGTATTCCATGTGACTTACTGTATATATTGCTGATTTGCATAATGCAATATGAGAAAGTGATAAGTAACTCTTACAGTAATAAAGTCCAAAGAGGATCTCCAGAACACACAGCTTGCTGCTGCTGGCATCTTTTTGCTGGCTCTGCCCAAACAGTGCAGTACTTCTGGATGGGGGTGAAGTTTTCTATTTCTCACCACTTGTTGTGGTTGGATTTCTCTTGGTTGTGCCCTGACCCACTGTCTCTGGATGGGGTCGAGGGTTTCCAGTAATGGAAGAAAAGGCCATCTCAGGACTGTGTAAACAGAGACTCCCAAATGGAATTGCTTATTATGACTCATTCCCTTCTACAAATTAACCTTCTCTCTCAGTATTTCTCAGTGATAAAAGAGATTCTCAGGCCCAGCAAAGTAAAAGAGCGGCTTCCCTGGACACTTGTTCCAGTGAGGAGCTCCTGATAGATCTCCCTCACTAGCCATGTTGCTATTGAGCTCACCTGACATTGTCACAGGTACTCCATTATATTCAGGGGCAGAAGGAGCACCTGAGCCAACTTCAATGGCTAGGCTGCCATCAAGAAATGTCAGGGCTCAGAAGCCTTCTTCTGTTGGGTGGGGGCTACATTTAAAATGTCCTCATGCCAGCTTCTTCTTCTAGTTCTGAGGTCCCAATCCAACTTACCTTCTTCTCACCACTTTTCACAGTTCTTCTTTTGTTGTCTTCTATGCTTTTTCCTGGGTTTATGCTGTACTTAGCAAAGAGCAGGGAGATATGGGTCTGGACCATCTTATCTGAATGTGAAGTCCCTAAAATATTCATTTTTATTCTTAAGATAAAGACAGATATAATTTCCCTCCACTTACCAGTAAGAAAAACTATGGTTCAAAAACATGTACTATTGGGATGCCTGGGTGGCTCAGTTGGTTAAGCAGCTGCCTTCAGCTCAGGTCATGATCCCAGTGTCCTGGGATCGAGTCCCACATCGGGCTCCGTGCTTGGCAGGGAGCATGCTTCTCCCTCTGCCTCTGCCTGCCTCTCTCTGCTCTCTCTCTCTCTCTAACTAATAAATAAATAAAATATTTAAAAAAAAATAACATGTACTATTTTTTCAAGGTCATGAAGTGAGCGAATGGCAGTAGAGATATTCAGCTTGACCTGTCAGTACTGAAGGATAAATTCCTTTCACTTCTTCTCTTTGCACAAGAAAATGGATCATAATAAGTACAAAAACAAAAACAAGTTATGAGAAACTATCTTTTACCTAATATAATTTATCTGAAGGGGTTAAAAAACAACTTGTGCAATTAAATGTGTTCATTAAATTGTGCCATGGCAAATGGAGAGGCAAAGAAGATAAGTCTAAAACAAACACTTTCTGGAAAGAGCCAGGCAAAGGCAATGAGGACAACCGTAATGTATGCAGGATATTCTCATTAAAGAAAAGCAGCAATTCAAAGGGCAGGTGCTGTCTTGACAAAATAACTGTCTCAGTTCTTTTGCTGGCTCCTTGGCTCCTCTGTCCAAACCTGATTTTAGAAGGACTAGCACCAAAAAACAGAGACACATTTGGACTAGGAGTTTCTGAAGAGCAAGGACAGCTGGGTTGATTTCAGACTATCTTTCCGGTATGGAAAGAATAAAAATGGCTAACTCATTTTCTTTATCTTTTTTTGTTAAATATTTCAGATGCTGGCAGGAAGGCAGTCTACAACTGACAACACCAGCAGTAATTACTGAGGAGACACTCTGTAAGGATATGCTTTGTTTTGTTTTGTTGTCTTCAAATACCAAAGGCAAATAATGAAGTGTTTACTAGAAGTGAAAGATCATCCCTCACTCCTTTTCATGTTGATAAATTCCAGCATAAGTAAAAAAAAAAAAAAAAAAAAAAAAGGATAATCTAAGCTATTGAGCAAAATATGAGTGTGTTCCAAATACAGATAGATCCCAGAGAAGGAAGGAAGACAGAAATCTGGGGTGGGCCTATGGGGAGAGGGAACACCCTTTCAGATCTTTCCCTTGCCCTTCTGTGAGAGGTGAAACAAAAACAATTTTATATCTCTTTAGATTTTTTCTTAATTAGAATTTTCAAAAAATGACATGGAAATATTGATTTGCAGTACTCTGACTTGGTTGCTTCCAAGCACTGGATGGGTGTCTGCCAATGTGACAGAAAGAGCTTAGCAATTCTTGCCTTCCTAAAATTAGGATTTGATACAAACTGTTCACACAAGGCAAATGGATCTAATAGACAGTGCTTTTTTACCCAGGCAAGTATGTGTCTGGAGCAACAAAAATGGATTCTGTAGACATAACAGAAGAATATCTAATATTCATTGAACACATATTGTACCAAACACTGAATATGAAATATGTTCCTCAACTGACACTATTCTGCAATAGGATTACCCAATTACCTGACAAGAAAACATCAACTCAAAGGGATTTAATATGCTGCCTAAAGGAATATAGCTTGTAAGTGGTAGAGCTGAGATCTGAATCTAAGAATTTCACTCAATATTTTTGTTCATATTAAATAAAATTTTTATCCAAGTGGAATAAAATTATTAGTTATTCATAAAATATTGAATGTTTTCTGTTTTATTATAAAAATCTGAGCCTTTAATATGCCAATATTCATTAAATATGTCAGAAGGACGAAAAATTAAAAATCATTTTAAAAAATTGGTTCATCCTTAGGACATTGCCCTGAGAAGCACCTGTGGTTCCAGGAATCAATCATAGAGTTCTAGGCAACACATTTTGGAAAGCCTTGGTCTAGGTGGTAAGTATTGCAGGAGTCTCAACCAACAATTCCAACTCAGAAATTTCATTTCTGAAAACTTTGTCATGTTTTTAGGGTGCTTTTGAGTTTTAAAAACACATGCATTTCCATCTGCTTGTTTTCATTTCACAAAAATCAGCAGAGACTAAAATGTTTGCCCCCGTTTTGGAGATGAGGTAGTCATATTGAGAAAGGTGAAATTCAAGGTTATAGTGCTCTTTTTCAGGAAGCCTTTCCCAAACTCATCACAGAAGATGTTATTTTTACTGTTTTATTCACACTATTATCCATGTTCTCATTTGACAGTACTGGTGGAACAGTGACAATGGGCAAAATAAGAGTCTCAGAGACCTGTATTTGAATCATGGCTCTGCCATTCCCTGTCTCTTTGTCTCTTACATTTCTTAAGAAACTTCTTAAGTTTCTTAAGTTTCATATTTATAATGTGTAGAAGTAATAAATATTCTGCATAGTTTTGTTTTGTTTTTTTACTTTATTTAAGCTTTATTTAAATATATGATGTAACCCCACCACCCTCACCCAACCCCTCTTCCCCCCACCCCCCTCAGTTTGTTTTATGACATTAAGAGTCTCTTTTGGTTTTTCTCCCTCCCGATCCCATCTTCTTTCATTTTTACTTTTCCTACCACCTTAACTCCCACCCCCGTTGCATCTCCACTTCCTCATATCAGGGAGATCATGTGGTAGTTGTCTTTCTCCAGTTGACTTATTTCACTAAGCATAATACGCTCTAGTTCCATCCATGTCGTCGCAAATGGTAAGATTTCATTTCTTTTGATGGCTGCATAGTATTCCATCGTATATATATACCACTTCTTCTTTATCCATTCATCTGTTGATGGACATCTAGGTTCTTTCCATAACTTGGCTATTGTGGACATTGCTGCTATAAACATTCGGGTACACGTGCCCCTTTGGATCACTACGTTTGTATCTTTAGGATAAATACCCAGTAGTGCAATTGCTGGGTCATAAGGTAGCTCTATTTTCAATTTTTTGAGGAACCTCCATGCTGTTTTCCGAAGTGGTTGCACCAGCTTGCATTCCCACCAACAGTGTAGGAGGGTTCCCCTTTCTCCACATCCTCGCCAGCATCTGTCATTTCCTGACTTGTTCATTTTAGCCATTCTGACTGGTGTGAGGTGGTATCTCATTGTGGTTTTGATTTGTATTTCCCTGATGCCCAGTGATATGGAGCACTTTTTCATGTGTCTGTTGGCCATCTGGATGTCTTCTTTGCAGAAATGTCTGTTCATGTCCTCTGCCCATTTCTTGATTGGATTATTTGTTCTTTGGGTGTTGAGTTTGCTAAGCTCTTTGTAGATTTTAGATACTAGCCCTTTATCTGATATGTCATTTGCAAATATCTTTTCCCACTCTGTCAGTTGTCTTTTGGTTTTGTTGACTGTTTCCTTTGCTGTGCAAAAGCTTTTGATCTTGATGAAGTCCCAATAGTTCATTTTTTCCCTTGCTTCCCTTGCCTTTGGCGTTGTTCCTAGGAAGAAGTTGCTGCGGCTGAGGTCGAAGAGGTTGCTGCCTGTGTTCTCCTCAAGGATTTTGATGGATTCCTTTCTCACGTTGAGATCCTTCATCCATTTTGAGTCTATTTTCGTGTGTGGTGTAAGGAAATGGTCCAATTTCATTTTTCTGCATGTGGCTGTCCAATTTTCCCAACACCATTTGTTGAAGAGGCTATCTTTTTTCCATTGGATGTTCTTTCCTGCTTTGTCGAAGATTAGTTGACCATAGAGTTGAGGGTCTATTTCTGGGCTCTCTATTCTGTTCCATTGATCTATGTGTCTGTTTTTGTGCCAGTACCATACTGTCTTAATGATGACAGCTTTGTAGTAGAGCTTGAAGTCTGGAATTGTGATGCCACCAACTTTGGTTTTCTTTTTCAATATTCCTTTGGCTATTCGAGGTCTTTTCTGGTTCCATATAAATTTTAGGATTATTTGTTCCATTTCTTTGAAAAAATTGGATG
This sequence comes from Taxidea taxus jeffersonii, assembly GCA_003697995.1. Classification (NCBI taxonomy): domain Eukaryota; kingdom Metazoa; phylum Chordata; class Mammalia; order Carnivora; family Mustelidae; genus Taxidea; species Taxidea taxus. The sequence goes on along the minus strand of RCUC01000629.1, from coordinate 28,233 downwards.
GAATTTTGATAGGCATTGCATTAAATGTGTAGATAGCTTTAGGTAGCATAGACATTTTCACGATATTAATTCTTCCAATCCATGAGCATGGAACATTTTTCCATGTCTTTGTGTCTTCCTCAATTTCTTTCATGAATACTTTATAGTTCTCTGAGTATAGATACTTTGCCTCTTTCGTTAGGTTTATTCCTAGGTATCTTATGGTTTTGGGTGTAATTGTAAATGGGATTGACTCCTTAATTTCTCTTTCTTCTGTCTTGTTGTTGGTGTAAAGAAATGCAACTGATTTCTGTGCATTGATTTTATATCCTGACACTTTACTGAATTCCTGTACAAGCTCTAGCAGTTTTGGAGTGGAGCCTTTTGGGTTTTCCACATATAGTATCATATCATCTGCAAAGAGCGATAGTTTGACTTCTTCTTTGCCGATTTGGATGCCTTTAATTTCTTTTTGTTGTCTGACTGCTGAGGCTAGGACTTCTAGTACTATGTTGAATAGCAGTGGTGATAGTGGACATCCCTGCCGTGTTCCTGACCTTAACGGAAAAGCTCTCAGTTTTTCTCCATTGAGAATGATACTTGCCGTGGGTTTTTCATAGATGGCTTTGATAATATTGAGGTATGTGCCTTCTATCCCTACACTTTGAAGAGTTTTGATTAGGAAGGGATGTTGCACTTTGTCAAATGCTTTTTCAGCATCTATTGAGAGTATCATATGGTTCTTGTTCTTTCTTTTGTTAATGTACTGTATCACATTGATTGATTTGCGGATGTTGAACCAACCCTGCTGCCCTGGAATAAATCCCACTTGGTCGTGGTGAATAATCCTTTTAATGTACTGTTGGATCCTATTGGCTAGTATTTTGGTGAGAATTTTCGCATCTGTGTTCATCAAGGATATTGGTCTGTAATTCTCTTTTTTGATGGGATCCTTGTCTGGTTTGGGGATCAAGGTGATGCTGGCCTCATAAAATGAGTTTGGAAGTTTTCCTTCCATTTCTATTTTTTGGAACAGTTTCAGGAGAATAGGAATTAATTCTTCTTTAAATGTTTGGTAGAATTCCCCTGGGAAGCCATCTGGCCCTGGGCTTTTGTTTGTTGGGAGATTTTTGATGACTGTTTCAATCTCCTTACTGGTTATGGGCCTATTCAGGTTTTCTATTTCTTCCTGGTTCAGTTTTGGCAGTTTATATGTCTCTAGGAAAGCATCCATTTCTTCCAGATTGTCGAATTTGTTGGCATAGAGTTGTTCATAATATGTTCTTATGATTGCTTGTATTTCTTTGGTGTTGGTTGTGATCTCTCCTCTTTCATTCATGATTTTATTTATTTGGGTCCTTTCTCTTTTCTTTTGGATAAGTCTGGCCAGGGGTTTATCAATCTTATTAATTCTTTCAAAGAACCAGCTCCTAGTTTCATTGATTTGTTCTATTGTTTTTTTGGTTTCTATTTCATTGATTTCTGCTTTGATCTTTATTATTTCTCTTCTCCTGCTGGGTTTAGGCTTTCTTTGTTGTTCTCTCTCTCGAGTTCCTTGAGGTGTAGGGTTAGGTTGTGTATTTGAGACCTTTCCTGTTTCTTGAGATAGGCTTGTATCGCTATATACTTTCCTCTCAGGACTGCCTTTGCTGTGTCCCACAGATTTTGGACCGTTGTGTTTTCATTATCATTTGTTTCCATGGTTTTTTTCAATTCTTCTTTAATTTCCTGGTTGACCCATTCCTTTTTTAGAAGGATGCTGTTGAGTTTCCATCTATTTGTGCTCTTTCCAAATTTCCTCTTGTGATTGAGTTCTAGCTTCAGAGCATTGTGGTCTGAAAATATGCAGGGAATGATTCCAATCTTTTGATACCTGTTGAGACCTGATTTATGACCCAGGATGTGATCTATTCTGGAGAATGTTCCATGGGCACTAGAGAAGAACGTGTATTCTGTTGCTTTGGGATGGAATGTTCTGAATATATCTGTGATGTCCATCTGGTCCAGTGTGTCATTTAAGACCTTTATTTCCTTGTTGATCTTTTGCTTGGATGATCTGTCCATTTCAGTGAGGGGTGTGTTAAAGTCTCCAACTATTATTGTATTCTTGTCAATGTGTTTCTTTGATTTTGTTATTAATTGGTTTATATAGTTGGCTGCTCCCATGTTAGGGGCATAGATATTTAAAATTGTTAGATCTTCTTGTTGGACAGACCCTTTGAGTATGATGAAGTGTCCTTCCTCATCTCTTATTATAGTCTTTGGCTTAAAATCTAATTGATCTGATATAAGGATTGCCACCCCAGCTTTCTTCTGAAGTCCATTAGCATGGTAAATTGTTTTCCACCCCCTCACTTTCAATCTGGAGGTGTCTTCAGGTCTAAGATGAGTTTCTTGTAGGCAGCATATGGATGGGTTTTGTTTTTTTATCCATTCTGAAACCCTGTGTCTTTTGATTGGGGCATTTAGCCCATTTACATTCAGGGTAACTATTGAGAGATATGAGTTTAGTGCCATTGTATTGCCTGTATGGTGATTGTTACTGTATAATGTCTCTGTTCCTTTCTGGTAATACTTTTAGGGTCTCTCTTTGCTTAGAGGACCCCTTTCAATATTTCCTGTAGAGCTGGTTTGGTGTTTACAAACTCTTTCAGTTTTTGTTTGTCCTGGAAGCTTTTAATCTCTCCTTCTATTTTCAATGATAACCTAGCTGGATAAAGTATTCTTGGCTGCATGTTTTTCTCGTTTAGTGCTCTGAATATATCATGCCAGTTCTTTCTGGCCTGCCAGGTCTCTGTGGATAAGTCTGCTGCCAATCTAATATTTTTACCATTGTACGTTACAGACTTCTTGTCCCGTGCTGCTTTCAGGGTTTTCTCTTTGTCGCTAAGACTTGTAAATTTTACTATTAGATGGCGGGGTGTGGGTCGATTCCTATTGAGTTTGAGAGGTATTCTCTGGGCTTCCTGGATTTTGATGCTTGTTCCCCTTGCTATATTAGGGAAATTCTCTACAATAATCCTCTCCAGTATACCTTCTGCTCCTATTTCTCTTTCTTCTTCTTCTGGAATCCCAATTATTCTAATGTTGTTTCGTCTTATGGCATCACTTATCTCTCGAATTCTCCCCTCGTGGTCCAGTAGTTGATTGTCTCTCTTTTGGTCTGCTTCATTATTCCCTGCCATTTGGTCTTCTATATCACTAATTCTGTCTTCTGCCTCATTTATCCTAGCAGTAAGAGCCTCCATTTTTGATTGCACCTCATTAATAGCTTTTTTTATTTCAACTTGATTAGACTTTATTTCTTTTATTTCTCCAGAAAGGGTTTTTATTTCTCCTGACAGGGTTTCTCTAATATCTTCCATGCCTTTTTCGAGCCCGGCTAGAACCTTGAGAATCGTCATCCTGAATTCCAGATCTGACATATTACCAATGTCTGTATTGATTAGGTCCCTAGCCTTCGGTCCTGTCTCCTGCTCTTTTTTTTGTGGTGAGTTTTTCCGCCTTGTCATTTTGTCCAGATAAGAATCCGCTGTTCTCCTTGTTAAGTGAACTTGGTCTTGGCTGTATTTCTTTGATCTTCTGGGGGAGGGGCCTGTTGTAGTGATTCTCGGGTGTCTTTGCCCCAGGCGGAGCTGCACCGCCCTTACCAGGGGCCGGGCTAAGTAATCCTCTCAGGTTTGCTCTCAGGAGCTTTTGTTCCCTGAATGCGCTTTCTGTAGAGTTCTGGAGGACGGGAATGACAATGGCGGCCTCCCAATCTCCGGTTCAGAGGAGCCGAGAGCTAGGGGCCCCAGTCTTCAGTGCGCCTTCATAGAAAAGCATTCAATCCCTCCGGTCTCCCCAGCCCATGTTTGCGCCCGGAGACCGCGCGCGCCCGGAGACCACGCTCAGAGAAAATCGTGCATAAGCAGTCCCGTCTCACTGGCTTCTGGGAGCGCTCCGAGCTCACCCAGCCTTTGACCAAGCGTCTCTGTCTCTGGCAGAGTCCCACCTGGAGTCTCTGAACCCCGTAGATCCCTGAGCTCTCCCGGGTCGGAGTCTCCCCGGATCTTGTGGGGACCCCTCGCACAGAGCACCAGTCCGTGTCACAGACCACTAGGAAACCTCGGCTCTGTCTCCGCAGCCGGCTTCCCTGCTCTAATACCTGTGAGCTCTGCGACACTCAGACACCCCTGATCCTTCTGTGACCCCGCGGGACCTGAGTCCACGTTGTCCCCGTGAGGTCTTCACCCCAGTTTAGCCTCTGGAGCGATGTCCCTCCGTGGAGCAGACTTTTAAAAGTCCTGATTTTGGGCTCCGCCGCTTGCCGGGAGCCGGCCCCTCCCCCTGGGGTCTATCTTCCCCCTTCGCGTTGGATTCACTTCTCCGCTGGTCCTACCTTTCAGAAAGTGGTCGATTTTCTGTTTCTAGAATTGTTGTTTTTCTTCTCTTCGATCTCCTGTTGGATTTGTAGGTGTTCGGAATGGTTTGATAGGCTATCTAGCTGATCTCCTGCTGGCTGATGTCGTCTCAGCCTCCTACTTCTCCGCCATCTTGACTCCTCCGACGACAATTATTTATTTTTAAGAGAACACAAAAACTGGGACGTAGGGAAGAGAAAGAGATAGACAAAAGGCTCCATACCTTGAGACAACATGTTTAACTAAGCTTAGTGCTATAGTCTTTAAATCCAACTATTCAGAAAATGAAATCTATATATTCTCTCTCTCACACACTCACTTCTTAAGTTTGATTCCTGTTCTTTTTGGGGGGTGTCAGTCAGTAACTATAACAGGATTTTATTTATGCCTTATAATTTCTTCTCAGAGTTCACCAACTTTTACCCTGTCATTCTCAACAAAGAAATTGTAGTTTGCATATTTCCAAATATAACTTCAATCTAAATACCAATTGAAATATCTAACAATATTCTATATGCTATCAGATAAAGTTCATCTATAATAATAACAGTAATAATAATATAGTAGCTATCAATTATTAAATACTTAATAGCTATTTTTGCTGTGCAAGACTTCAATAAAAATATCTGTAATCCTTAAGGAAAGCAGGCAAAATATAGTATCCCTCTTTATGCTGAAAATAAGAAAGAGAAAGTATATAAAATGGACTGAAAAGAAAAAATTATGGGAACCAAGCTCAGGTTGTATGATACCACAACTCTCTTTCATAACATCCCAAGATGCCACTCTCACATACAAACAGATCCAGCTACACTGTTTGCTGAAAATAAGGTAATGACTGCACCCAAGGTCTTCATATGCCTTTGCCTTTATGTCAAGTCCATAGCTTTACCCGTAAGAGTCATAGAAACAGTTTTATTAATCTTGGTTTTACTAAAATCTTGGATTTTTGTAATGAAGTTCAATTTAATTGTAAATTAAATTTTGATAAATTTAATGTTAACATTTGATAATTCCTGGCACTTTATATTACTAAGAATTAGTTCATTGCAATGAAGAAATCTTTACTGGGATTATCTCCTTGTCATCCATGAGCTTTCTCTGAGGGCTTGCTTTGTTCCTGGCTCTGTGCTAGGCCTGAGGATGTGCCTGCCCCTACTGAGCTTATAGACGTTAAAAGTGCTGTAGTGTACACAAACAGAACCAAGGCACATCAACTGTACTCAAGACTATAGTCTCCATGGAGAATTAGACTTGGAAAGATGGCTTATAAATATTAGGCCAATAAGATCACTTGATAATCTTGAATGTCAGAGTTAAAAGAGATTATGCCAATCATGGGGTTGGATGTCTTAAATTTCCTAACAGGTTTGCAGCCCATAAAATTATAGAGGACTTGGTATAATTACTTGGCTATACAGATACTGTGAGCCAGTGGTGATGACAGGGCTTCAGGCTTCCCACCTAACATGTGAGATTCCTCTTCTGAAGTATTATTGAACTCAGAGAAGGGAGTGATCTTCCTGGGTGGGCTGAGCTACTCACCAGATCAGGCCTGTGTGAATCAGTGTGGCCTGGGCAAGGGAAGGGTCCAGAGGTTGGAGACACAATAGAGAGTGCAGAAAGGGCTCTATTTGTAGACCTTGGAGTTTGCTTCAAAATTTGTCACCTTGATTTGCTTTCTCTAGCTTCTATTTTGCACTCACCCTGAAATAAGGCTAATTAAGACAAAACTATTTTGTTTTGCTTCCCTTCTCTGTTCCCTTTTCTTCAGGTTTTTCTTTCTTTTGTTTCATTTGTTTGTTTTGCCTGTTTTCTTTCACTTTTTTCTCTTTTTTAAGATTTTATTTATTCACTTGACAGAGAGAGATAAAGAGCACACAAGGAAGGGGAGCAGCAGGCAGAGGGAGAGGGAGAAGCAGACTCTCTGCTGAGCAGGGACCCTGAAGCGAGCTCTATCCTAGGACCCCGAGATCATGACCTGAGCCCTAGGATCCTAGATCATGACTGGCGCCTAAGACAGACACTCAAAGACTGAGCCACTCAGGTGCCCCTCTTTTTCACTTTTTATGCTTATTTAAAGACAATAATAATATAGATAAATAGATAGTTATAGCTATCTATTTATCTGTATCTATTTATCTAACAGCTAGGAGACTGGAAGAAAATAATTTAAAGAGGCAGAGAGATGTAAAGATTTTAACTTTTTTTTTAAGATTTTATTTATTATTTATTTGACAGACAGAGATCACAAGTAGACAAGAGAGGCAGGCAGAGAGAGGAAGGGAAGCAGGCTCGCCGCCAAGCAGAGAGCCCGATGCAGGCAGGGCTCGATCCCAGGACCCTGGGATCATGACCTGAGCCGAAGGAAGAGGCTTTAACCCACTGAGCCACCCAGGTGCCCCAATTTTAACTTTTTAATACTTTTTTCTTAATGAGAGTTAAAATTACATTTACAAAAAAGGAAATATCTTGATACTTGATACTCTTAGATTGTTGGTCCTTGAGAAATTCATATATTCTCTATTAGCCTCAGTTTACTCATGTGCCAAATAGAATAATTAGCACTTGCCTGATAGGTGGTTGGTACTCACCATGCACTGATCAGGCTTTATTTCCCAGAGAGAGAACAAGTCATGGAGGATGCATTCACTGACTAGTAGTGCACCAAATTGTGATTTAGAGAATGTGGGAATGCACTTCAAAATCCAAGTAGAAGGCATTGTTCTTTTATGTCTGAACTATAAGTAAAAGCCAATCAATGTTTTGCACTATGGCAGTGCAAATATGTTTTTGGTTCTGGGAACATTTTGATGTACATGAGGCGTTGACTTTGTTATGATCTGTAAGAACAGAAAAGAAAATCTTTATTTACATGGAGATTCTCCATTAAAAAGGAAAGTAAAATCCATCCAGAGAGATGTGCTAACTTGCTCAAAGCCAAAACTTATTCAGTGGCAAAACTAAAAACAGATTGCCTAACTGTACACTTTAAACCAGAATAGAAAGCATGACAGTGTGGGCTCAGAAGGCAGAATTGAATATTAATAAGAGCAATAATAATTAATAGCTAATACTTACTGAGCACAAACAATAGATAGTACTGTCAGGTAATTTATGTGTAAAAGCTCATTTAATATTTATAGAAATTCACAAAATAGATATTCTTTTGTTCCTATATTACTGGAAACCAAATAATCTAGAGATTATTTCCCATTAAATTTATCTAATTGCTTCCAGATTGTAAATTGAATATACATTGACAATTTTAAGTTAGAATGATATCTTTAAAAAACTGGTTTCATATGGCAACAAGAAAATTAATAATTACATTTTTAACCTTTTAAAAAATCTAATTATTTTCTGGTCAACTAACTGTTTATTATATACATCTTCTATTAACAGGTTTCTAAATTTATTTCTAATTACATGATAATATCCAACATTTGCTATTAAGCTCTGTGGGTCAGGGCCAAATAGATTTTCTTAAATATAGACAGACAAAGGAGAGGAATTGGAGCACTTGCCATTTTTATTATTGAGCTCTGAAATAATTTCAGCATGCTGAACAGAGTTCCTTTGGAAATTTAATTTTAAATGGGAAAGGCATTCTGCCTTTGGTTACATGGTTGATTATTTTTCAATGTATATGGCATTGCTGCCATTCACAATAATTACCTGTGAAAGATTTCTGCCTTACTCTGTATTCTATTTTTGTCATCAAGATGTACTTATTACTAGTTTTAACATAATATGCCTGTCTATGTATATGTATATGTATATGAGACATTCAATCAGGAAATACTGTATTGACTAAAAAGCTCTCTAAATAGACAAATTTATCTGTGTTAATATCATATCATGTCACATTTTATTTACAGAATAATAGGACATGGATGGATGCCTGTTTCAGTAAAAAGTACATTATGCTTCAATGTGGTTATTGGTGGTGAAGATGTTAATGGGTAGCATAACAATGGGAATTTTACATGACTCGGGAATGCATGTAACATGAGGAAAAGTTAATTTCAGCCTTGCCTCATTAATCAGATCTGCCACCAGCTAAAATTTGTCACCTTACTGTGCTTTCTGCTGTGTGGTATTGATGAAGATACTGACTTGCAAAACAGAAGTAATTGGGCTAGTGCCAGGAAGAAGGGAGAAAACAGAAAGTACAGGGATGAATGTGTGTAAAGCTGACCTTTTGGAAAAACTGCCCAAGGTACCTTGAAGTGGTTCCTGTCATTGCTAATGGAGACTGTACAATTCAAGACTGTTTACACAGTTCTGCATGTGAACTGCTGAGACAGTATGAAAATAAGTACAATCGTTTGTATACGCAAGCCTTCACATGAATGCCTTCAGAACAGGCAAGACTTGGGGTCTCTGTAAAGCAAATGCTAGGGTGTAGAAATGCTAGGGCATGGATTTGTTCTGCCAGCAAATGCTAGTCTGAGTATGCAGCAGCATCATTACTCCAAAGCCTTTACACATACGAAACTTACAAAAGGCCAGGCTACAAATGAAGAGAGGAAAAAAAAAGTGCTGTGATGATACTGATAGAATCTTTTACACAGACCACTTTCATATGAATGATTTCAAATGTTCTTCAAAATGGGGAGAAAAATATTATTACTTATAATTTATAAATAGAGGACTTGTTTCATAGACTGAATTCTACACTCTTTATAACACATAGCTCGTATGTGCATAAAAGCGAACCCATGTGGGGTGTCTGGGTGGTTCAATCGTTAAGGATCTGCCATCGGTTCAGGTCATGATCTCAGGATCCTGCAAATGAGTGCTGCATCGGGCTCCCTGCTCGGCGGGGAGCCTTCTTTTCCTTCTCCCATTCCTTCTGCTTGTGTTCTATCTCTTGCTGCCTCTCTCTCTGTCTAGTAAATAAATAGAATCTTTAAAAACAAAAAAAAGTGAACTCATGTATTTAGACTACAAAAATCCTACTCTTTTCAATGGATAGCTTTTGAACAAGTTACTAAAGTATAATTTCCATGTAATAAAACTCCTACATTCTAAGTGCATAGCCCAGTGAATTTTGGCAAATAGATACATAATATAACCATCACCGCAATCAATATTTTGAACATTTCCATCAACTCAAAAATTTTCTCATGCTCTTTGCAAACAATTCTCCTATAAGTCTTGGCCTCAGGCAATCCATGATCAGTTTTCTGTCCCTTGATGTATGTGTTTCAGATGTCATATGAATGGAAATCTACAGAGGTAGTCTTTTGTAACTTCTTTTCCTCAGTGTACTATTTATGGAGATTCATTCATGCTGTTACACGTATTATTCTTTGTTGTTTTTTTAAAGATTTTATTTATTTATTTGAGAGAGAGAGCGAGAGCAACAGATGGAGAGGGAGAAGCCAATTCTCCACTGAACACTGATGCAGGGCTGGATCTTAGGACCCTGGGATCATGACCTGAGCCAAAGGCAGATGCTTAACCAACTGAGCCATCCAGGTGTCCCTTTTGGTTTGTTTTTTATTGCTTAGGATCTATCTATCTATCTACCCTAATTTAGAGGAACCATGAAAATTTCAGTTGTTTATGAAAATTTCAGTTGTTTTCAGTTTGAGGCTATTATGACTATTGCTATTATGGACATTCATGTGCACATGTTTGTGTGAGTATATATTTCCATTTTGGGGGGTAAATATCTAGAAATGCTGTGACATGCATGGTGGGTAGAACTTAGGTCCTTTATACTTATTATTGTCCTCTTACCCTAATATAATCTTGAAAATTTTAAAATATAGATCTCCCAGTAAACATTGCTTAAGTTGCATCTCTTACATTTTTGTAGCACCTACATTTATTTTCATTTGTTTTGACTTATTTTCCAGTGGCCCAAATAAAATCTTGGTTTTATTTCCAAATACTTGGGTTTTTTCCCCTGATATCACTTTTTTTTTTAAGATTTTATTTATTTATTTGATAGACAGAAATCACAAGTAGGCAGAGAGGCAGAGAGAGAGGAGGAAGCAGGCTGTCCGCAGAGCAGAGAGCCCGATGCGGGGCTCGATCCCACGACCCCGGGATCATGACCTGAGCCGAAGGCAGCGGCTTTAACCCACTGAGCCACCCAGGTGCCCCCTGATATCACTTTTTATTGAGTTGTATAATATTATGCATTTGCCAAAACCCATAGGGCTATACAACACAAAGTGAACCCTAGTGTAAACTATGGACTTTAGTTAAAATTATGTATCAATATCAGTTCATCAACTGTACCAAATAGACCACACCAAACCAAAATCAGGGGTTTGATTTGTATTTCTCTAAAGACCAATAATGTTGACCAGCTTTTCATGTGCTTATTACCCTTTTGCGTATCTCATTTGGAAATATGTCTATTCAGACAAAACATTTTCAATATTCTTTTATGTAGAATAGAAATCACCAATTCTCTCCTCTAGTGCTTTTATCTTTTTTTAAATGTTTATTGATATTTAGGATGGATAAAACATGAAACTTCGAACATAAACCTTTTGTTGCATAGAAGACTGCCATAGGTTTGTGTTCTACAAGTTCAGGTATTAATAGATTATATCCAATGTGATTTATATCAAATTTTCTCTTTCTTTCTTTCTTCCTTTCTATATATTTACTTTATATGATGGTTAATTGGCATATTCCTGATAAGGAATGTATTGACAAGAACTGTGTAGCTATGTATTGATGAAAACTGAATTTTGCATGTATATTTTATATTATAATGTTTTGAATAATTTAATATTATATAGACTAGTTTCTAGATCCATAAATTTAAATCATCTTTCTCCCCCAACACCCATGTATTTTGAGCACTATGATTCATAAGACATTTGTATTAAGATATGACATCTATACCTGCACCTTTGTGCTGTGATGTCAGACATGTCAGCAAAGTTTGTTTTAGAAGGATTCCTGGAAGATATTTCTATAATGAAAGGCCAGAACTAATTAAATTATATTCAGACATGATGGTAAATCATGTAACTACTTTCTATTTAAATATAAACTAAACATATACTCTATTTAGTTTCCCCTTAACTGGATGATGACAGTGCCAAAAGCTATTCTAATACTACCTAACTTGAGATTAAGTGTGATGTAGGACAAGTCAGAATAGAAAAACAAAACAAAACAAAAAACAAAAAACAAAAAAAACAACCAAAAAAATCCAAAAAACAGTTTCAATCATTCATGGTCAAAATATTTTCATTTTTAAAATTTTGCATAATTATATGACCATGTGATAATAGTGCACAAAAATATTGAAAGACATTATCTCATGATATGGACATATCCTGTGAGTCCTAGACACTGGAAGTATGTGGACAGTGAGGGAGAAATCCAATCTTTATGGAGAGCTCTTTAAGGACTTGTGTTTTTCGTTTCTTTGTTTTTACATTTGACCCTCAGCAATGAACACAGTTCCTAAAACTTCATGCATGCCCAAAGAGACAATTAATTTGGTTAATTTTATGTTTTAATTAAAAGAACTCAAAGATAAGGGCCTAGTATTGGCAGAGAGCCAGACAGAAGCAATATATTTCCTACTGAATCTTTCTTCTATTACCATTATCAGGGGAAAATTGTAAAAAAAATGTTTTCATTGAATACCTACTATGTGCCGACGAAATTATTAGGTGCTTTTACATGTCTAAAAAAAAAAAAAAAAAGGACAATGCTCCTGTTACGTAGCAGTGTCTGATCCATTGACATACTCACTAAATGCAGTATTTGTTGAACTGATAAAAACTCCATAAGGGGGTGGGCACCTGGGTGGCTCAGTGGGTTAAAGCCTCTGCCTTCAGCTCAGGTCATGGTCTCAGGGTCCTGGGATGGAGCCCCGCATCAGGCTCTCTGCTCAGCAGGGAGTCTGCTTCTCTCTCTCTCTCTCTCTCTCTGCCTACTTGTAATCTCTCTCTGTCAAATAAACAAATAAAATCTTAAAAAAAATAAACCTCCTATGAGGAAAATGAAAATAAACTCTTTCACAAATGGATGGTTACATCATTTGAGTAGATTCCTCACAATGAGTCCCTGGCACCTTATCATCATTCAGTCTAAAGTCAAACATCTCTTCAGTCTATCTAGACCACCCATCAAGGTAATTTATCACATTTTATTTGTCTCCATTTCATAACAGTTTCTTTCAGAATACTTAGATTTCTTATGACTAATATATTTGCTTACTTGGCTAGGGATTGGTTGCTTTGTTTTGTTTTGTTTTTGTCTTTTTGTATCATTGTAAGCTAGATATGAAACTAGAAAAGTTCTTAATTATGTCCCCTATTCTTTAGTGATCTCTGGCTAATAATAGACATTCAATCAATGGTTGTAGAATTTAAAATTGAAATTGATACACACACTTGAACATAAACTGAACTAATCTGTCAAAGATACCTTAGAAATTAATTGAGCAGTACAGTGGGTACTATTTGGGCTATATGGTGCCCAACGCTAAAATTTTACTTCAGTGCAACCTAGAATCACCCCACTGGATCTTAGTTAGCATCAAGGAGTATATGAGAACTATCACAGTGAAATTTGTATTATCCCAACTCAGCCAAACTTACTGCTGCCCATATACATTTTCCTTTTGCCAATAACAGGACTCATCTGTTCTCTTTCCCATTTAGTTATTGAGCTTTTCTTGGCCAGACATGTCACCCAGGACCAGCGTAGGCATTAAGCGGAGTGTTTGGCCTTCATTAGCTGTATCTAATCCACTCCCCCAGAAAACACCCCGAGGCCATAAAATGCATCTGTGTGTTGCTTTTATTAGGTCATCTGATTGAGCAGATGCTGATAATTCTAGAAGAGGAGTATTCCCCCTGCCAACCTTAATTTGTTCAGTTTAAGGTACAGGCAGGTCTCATCAATAGTGCTATTTCTGTGGCTTAGCATGCCATTTCAGACCACATAATTATTCCTCTATTACGGAATCTTAAAGTAGAGGGAAATTACTGAGAATCACCTGATAACTCTTCTTTAACACATCACTGGTTCAGAGATACAGTAGCCATGAAATTGATGTCCTCACCCATGATGTCCTCAGCTCTATGTCATACTATCCTGTACTCTCCATACCTTTTCCTAATGAGGATTGATACATACATGTTATTACTGGGTCACCAAAGGAATTTCTTCTTCAAAATATTCTCCAACCACCAAACAAGATGTCTTAGGATTTCTGATAGCAAGAGATCTGCCAAACTACAGAATCACATAATTCCAGGATCAAAAGGGGGAAAGGACTCCACTCACCCACTGCAACACCCTTATGAGGTTTAACATTTCCCAAATATAGGTGTCCAATCTCTTCTTAAATGACTCAATTAATAATCTCCCTCTTTTAAGGCTGTTTATTTATTTATGTATTCATTTGGCAGAAGAGTGGTGTAAGAGTGAAGGCACTGAATTGTCATAGAGCTTTCTTTTTTGTATACCAAGACAATATCTGGTTCCTTTTAACTTCCATTTTACTACTATGCCTGGCATCTAAGAATATTACCCATATCATTGTTCTTCAAATAATAACAAATAGGTGCCCTCACCCCAAATCCTGTCCACCTCTTTTCCTATGTATTTCCTTTATACTCAAAGATGGTAATCAGATTATTCATAGCTTTATACAGACATGAAAATACTATTTATGAGTAAGAATTCCTCTCAGTGAAGTAGTAACTATGACTAAGGACACAATGTAGGTTAAAATAATGATGATTAACTTAAATAAACTGTAGAATTCTTTCTTTCATTAACTGAAATTTAAAAGACAAGAATGCCTCTTTCATTTACAACTGTGCCAGCCACCTTCTCTAAAACCCACACTGATCTATAAGGATTGGGGCTTATTTTTCATTCCATTTCCTCTTTCCAGAGTATATCAGAAATGGGCAAGAGGTGGCTGACATTCAAAGGGATGCCAAGGGAGCAGTGGGGAGAGAAGAAAAGGAGCCAACCCAAATGCATCTTCTATTTCATCCTCACAGAGAGGGTCAATGGCCCCAGATCCTCTAACCAGCTGGCTTTTTCTAGAGGATAAATGTTCCCCAGGATTTAGGCCTTTGCAGAGCTGCATTAGTTATTTGAGGCCACTAAGTCTTGTACTGTGTTAGTGCTTTGTTAATTGGTATCCTAGTGGCTTGAAAAAGTCATATAAATCCAGTGAAATCTGTGTGCAGTCAGCTCATCTAGGAAAAAAAAAAAATTCAATGTGGTATGGCTCAAAGCCCTGGAAGATCGATAGGAGTTATCTGGGAAGAGATTTCATTGTATTTATATTACACACCTTGCCTCATTCAAACTGTTGTCTGGTTTTCTTGATCTGACTTGTGGGACTGAGGAAAAAGCCAAGGTCAAAAACCACAAGGTAAGCTGCAGGCCGGAGGCATTTTATATTCCCGTGATTCGGATGCCCAAACTTCAGAAAGACTCTCAGATGCTTCTGAGCTCCCAATACTATTTAGCAAGAGAAAGTGTTATTTTTATCAAGGTTGTATGGCAACACATCTAGCAAGAAACATACTTTCTTTATATGACATGGTCTTTTGTCATGTTAGACTGCAATATGACTCTCCACAATCAGGTCAGATCAGTTTATGTTAGTTCTCAATTTCCTATCCAAACTCATCTAGGATGTGATTGACAATGACTGTGGGAAGGAGCAAAATAAGAAGTGAAAGAAATGACTTTAGTACAGAAGATAATCTTGATGTATTAAATCCTGCACATGATAAGAATCAAGTGGGCAGAAGTGGAGAGAGGACAGAAATCAGCCTCAAATTGGCAGAGTTTTTCATGGCATTTAAATTTTCAGGTTGTTTAATTAGTGGTCATTTTTTCCTGTTGGTAATGTATTTTTGCTGTGTTGCAAAAGATAGCTGAATGTCTGTTTAAACAAACAGAAAAGATCAGTGATAACACTTCAGTAAGGATAAATCCTTTTTTATTTTACTTCAAAAACCTCATTTTCTTACATTTTGTCCTGCTCTAGGCCCTTCAATGACCTCAATTCACAATTGCTGCACCGTCCAATACTGTAGTCACAAGCCAGGTGTCCTTAATGAGCACTAGAAATGTTAGAACAGCAACTGAGTTTAGCATCTGAATCCAGAGGAGTGGCAAGTGTAAAATGCATACCAGATGTCAGATTTAGTATGACAAAGAATATAAACATCATACTAATAATGTTTTATATAGATCACAAGGTGAAATGACAATATATTGGATATACTGACTTAAGGAAAACAAAATGATTTTTACTTATTTCTTTTGCTTTCTAAATGTGGCCACTAGAAATTTAAATATTAAATATGTGGCTTGCATTCTATTTTTATTGTATGGCACTGCTCTAAAGCATCAAGTCTGAACTTTCATCTGACTTTTTAAAGTTGTCTAAAACTAGATATGCAATTAACCTATCATTCATTCACTTATTTAGTCATAAAATGTTTATAGGAGCATCTTCTCCATTCCAGACCTTGGGAACATTTATGAAGTTCAGAGAAGTGTAGCCTGGAGATGTTGATTTCAGACTCATCACCTTATATAATTAAAATCACGGTAATGACTCACAGTACCCAAGAGGAGTGAATAGAAAATAGGGAGGATAAATTGCAATTCAAAACTGTAGATACTATGAAACTATTGAAGACAGGGGAAAGAGGAGTCTCTGAAAGAAAATGAGAAGGAACGGTAATACCTGCAGGATGAGAACAAAGGGAGAGCTAAGCCAAATCTGGAAGTAGGATACTGAACTATTAGGGCAAAGAACCAGTAAGTTTACAGAGGGTAGAATGCTCTGTGGTCTCAACTGATACTTTGATTAAAATCCATAGTGATGATGCCATTGAGAAAAAACAATGGGATTATTTGGAGAAATCTGATTTAACAAGCTTTCCAGAACACATTCTTTATCTGTACCAACGTTTGAGACATATAGAGACTAACAAGCATCATCTCTAAGATTTTCTATTTCAGCCAAGAAGATAAATTAGCACTGAAACCAGTATACTTAGCTTGGGAATAGGATAACACCTCAGATAAGAATGTGATTGGACAGTGGAGGGACAATTTCACTGGAATTCAAAGGAAGTTCTTCTGGATACAAATGATTCAGGTCTTGAAGAACAACCATGATTTCATCAGGTTAAGAGGAAAGCACAGAACTCCTCTAATTTATGAGGCACATGGATACAGGTGGATTTGAGTTGAAAGCTGACAATAAATCCAGCACTAGGTCCTGAAAGTCTTACAAAAAGAATTTGGTCCTAACTTGAGTGTGATGACTAGCCTAATGGGTAAGAAAAATGAATCCTAAAAAGTATTGAAGCAACATTCAGCTACTAAGACTTCCTTCTGGCTATTACAAGTACCACTGCAAACATTCAAGATTCAGAGTCAACTGTCAGAAGGGAAATAAGAATAAAATAATGTGAATGTTGGGTGAATGTGCAGAATATGCTTAACTAAATGAATGTCCTTGGCTGAAGGGAAATAAAAGCTAGTTAAAAGAGAAGACTTTAGCTAGGAACACAGTCATTTGAAGGAGTAACTTGGAAAATGTGAATATGAAACCCCTCCCTTAAGCCTAGTCTAGGCACAACGAAGACTGATTTACCAACCGGCACAGAGAAGCCTGAAAAAGAGAAGTAGCCATTTCAGAGACCATAATGGGGATACAGAGGCTGTGATTATTAGGAAGTGTTAAAAGCACTGGTTGGCAGCTTAGATAAACAAGAATTAGAGCCACCATAAATAACCAGAGGGAACTGATGTTTGTTAGTATTCTGGGAGATGTTAACATAGAAAATGGAATTCTTAACACTGAATCTTTAAGGCAGTTTAGCAGTAACCTCAGTCCTAAAAATGGAGCCCATAGGGCAGAGTCACCAGTATTTCCTGAGCTCCTCTGGTGTGCCTGGCACTGTCAAGTGGGTTAACTCATTTAATCCTTTGAAGTAGATTAAAGGCAATGTGCATTTCAAAAAAACTTGACTGTATATAGGTATATATACAGGAAGAATTTGATCCTAATCCTGAAATAGTTCCCAAGTCCTTACACCAGAAGTATGTCAATGCCAATTCATTTTATTTTCTTTTTCCTAAGAAGAGCTAGAGGGAAAGATGGATATATTTATAATTTATTAAGCACCAACTATAAGCAAGCTATCAGTACTAGTTTCCCTAATATGTGTAATTTATTTAATCTACCACAATAACTTCAAATGATGTAAAACGTTAACTGCCCTACCCCATCCTTCTATCTCATGAATTTGGGGGATTAGAAAGAATGTATTCAAAGATGACTGAGTCAGTTAGGACACTTCTCAGCCTTCTTTAAACATAGGTTCCCCCTGGAACATGTTAGAATCAGTTTAGAAACCTTCTAAAATAGCTCTAATGCTAAGGCTGCATTGCCCCCAGGTATTATCATTTGACTGGTCTCCAGTGGGGAGGGCACATTTGTATTATTCAAAATCTCCCTTATTGGAGGGCCAGAGTAACTTGATAATAGTAGAGTTATTCCTGTATAAAAAGTGGTGGTGGTCAATATCACATTAGTAGCAAGAACACTCATCCTCATTTAGAAGTAGAATATGTATTGTCTTCAGAACAAAGAAATTGTTGCTCTGTTCAGAGTGGTCTCTTCCCACAAATTTCAAGAAGAACCTGACCACTGCCATGGATGGGAAGAGCCTCGACTGGAAGTCTCTGAATTATTTCCACCATGTGGGAATACCCTCTTCAAAGCCTAAGGAGTCTGAGCAGAGTATACTCTCCATTACCATTTTTTGTTTGTTTGGGGGGTTTTTTGTTTGTTTTTTTGGTTTTTGTTTTGGTTTTTCCTGTGTTTTTTGTTTTGTTTTGTTTTTTAGAGAAGGCTGGAGATAGTAAGGCTAAGGTGGATAAGGAAGGGTGGAGGGCTGGAACTTTTTCTTTCTTATCTATTAGAAGTTGGGTTTCCTTGAGGAAGAGGAGAAAAACAGTCACAGACAAGAGTATATGGAGGAAATGATAGGGGAGGGTTGGGAGTTAGAGGGAATTAGAGGATAGGAGAGGGTCCATATGGATAACCTTCAGAATTTTTAAAACATGAAATATGTACTCTGGCCTCCTCACATTTTGAGTGACACAAGAGATGAGTTAGATTCAAGAGCTCCCAGATGCTCCTTCTTCCCCCCACTTTTTCTTTTACGGGTTTTGGTGTGTTACATGTACTTTGAGTAGAAGAACAACATCTCTCTTTGAGAACAAGGCACATTTAGTGTCCCTACATTAACAGAAAATTCATGAAAGTGCTCTTGATGAACTTCCTGGTCAATGAGTGTGGCCCTGTCTCTTCCTTTCTACCTATGGATGTCAAGGTGAAACAAGAGTTGCAAGGCCTCTTTCACTGGTCCTCCCTGAAGAGCACACCAGTGCTGTATATAGCTGCCAGTTAGATTGGCTCCCCATCTAAAAAGGCTCAAGGTAGTCAGCCAGTTTGCACAGTGGCTGAGCCAGGAGTCAAACCCAAGTCAGCCCAAACTCTGATATCTTTTGAAGACCACACTGTAAACTTTCTTCTTCTTCTTCTTCTTCTTTTTTTTTTTTTTTTTTTTTACAATTTTATTTACTTATTTGAGAGGGAGAGAGACTGAGAGAGGGAGAGAGAGAGAGAGCAAGAGATCAAGAGCAGGCAGAGGAGAGAGAAGCAGACCCCTCAATGAGCAGGGAGCCTTACAGAGGTGGTAGGGGGCATAATCCCAGGACTCGGGTTCATGACCTTAGCCAAAGGCCCATGCTTAACGCAGTGAGCCAATCAGGCACTCCCACACTGTAAACTTTCTTAAGGGAAAAAAAAGACTGCACTATTTTTTTTTTCTTTTTTCTTTCTTTCTTTTTTTTCTAAGATTTTAATTATTTATTTGACAGACAGAGATCACAAGTAGGCAGAGAGTCAGGCAGAGAGGGAGGAAAGGAAGCAGGCTCCCTACTGAGCAGAGAGTCCTATGCGGGGCTTGATCCCAGGGCCCTGGGATCATGACCTGAGCCCAAGACAGAGTATTTAACCCACTGAGCCACCTAGGCACCCCTAATTTTTTTTTTTCTTACCATCACTTTCTTCCAAGGCAAGTAGCTTTGTTAACTATAGTATTTCTCCTTTTTTTTCTGAAACCTCTTCCTTCAGGTGTGCACAAAATGAAATACTGAGGTGAGGGAGAGAGTAGACTCTGAACAGGGCAAACAAACCCTACGTATTACAGAGTTTAGAGGAGAAAGAATTAGTAAGATGTTTGCCTTCTCTTTCTTATCTTGTTGCCACCAGAGTATTTCATTGAGATCATTGAACCTCTCTTTTTCTATTGTTCTTTATACTCCTAGTGGTTCTCAAACCTTAACTGTTTTGAAGAATAATCTAGAGGGCTTGAGGAAACCCAGGTTGTTGGGTTCCATCCTGGAAGTTGGGTGGTGTCTGAGAAAGCTTCTTTCCCAAAATGTTGCCAGCTGCAGCTGCTGCTTAGAGACCAGCTTTGAGCACTGTTGCTGCTCTGGGGCTTTTTGGTCATTTTTAAATTTGGTTTAATTTCAGCACATCCTGGCTATATCCCCAAATGATTCCTGTGTTCTTCCATACTTTTTCCACTTGGTAAATTTCTCAGAAGAATACCAATAATGGGAGTCCAATCATGCTTGCAATTAGTTATTTTTTTTGTTTTAATTTTCCTGACCTTTATATTATTTAATGATACCACCAAATGGTACCCTTTTTGAAAATGCTCTGAGTTTTAATGGCATTTTCTTGCCATGGTAGGAAAAAAGCAGGTCTCTGGAATCAAACAGGCTTGGATGTAAACCCCAGATCTTCCACGTACATGAGTATGCACGTATGCACTGATGATGACATAAATACTTTAATTTTACAATGATTACACGCCTGTCTCATGTAGGGTCTAAGACATACCTAAGTTTAGTAATATTTCTTAAAATGGCACATCAATAGTGTTGTTCTTTATTCATGTGTTAAATGCATGTTTTTAATTTTGTTTTCTGACACAAAATATTTAATATCATACTTGTTTATGGTATATCATATCCTAGAATTGGGGAATATTTTGTTTGTGAAACATGAACTAAAATGATTCTTAAAAAAATAATAATAACCATTGGGGCACCTGGGTGGTTCAGATAGTTAAGCATCTGCCTTCAGCTCATGATCTCCAGGTCCTGGGATCCAGCCCCATATCCAGCTCCCAGCTTAGCAGGAGTCTGCTTCTCCCTCCCCCTCTCCACCTCCTTGTGCTCTTTCTGTCTCTGTATTGCTCCTAAATGAATAAATAAAATCTTTTAAGAAATCATCATTAACTGCAATGTTAACAACCATGAAAGGATGCAATTTACAAGTTATCAGAGAACTCATTCTTTTGTTGAGGATTTCAACAAAAACTGGGAAATAGAAAGTACTTTAACGTGAACTTCAGACCCACTTGTGTTTTAAGCAAAGAAGTCAATATTATCCTCATTTGAGTTTGGTAGAAATAGGGCTTCTGAAAGCTTACATTACAGAGAAAGATGCAGGGACGCTCCATGTGTTATGCACTAGTCCTATTTCTAGTAGAGGGCACAAGTAGTGGCTCCAGCTCATGTGCAAATCAAGCAATGTTGGAATTAAATCTACTACAAGTTAGGGTGAACTTATCATTGGGAGTGAATCCCCCATGATCACATAGGCTCATTGCCAGTGTCAAAATGTAATAGATTATCCCCACCAAGCAGAGGTGCTGGGCCAAGCAGGTGGCCTGACCTGATTTGTATAGAGCAAAAGTTGCCTTTCCTATCCAGCTGGGGGCTGGAGTTTCACAGCAGTCCTGGAAAGTTCTCTCAATGCAGCTCCGATCCAAAGAAAATGCCATTTTTACAGACAGAATGCCACAAAATTGCCTTAAAATGATTTGGTGAGGGCAGCCTGGATCTGGAGCTCCCAAGAGAGAAGGTACATATAAAGGGACACTTGCCATGTGCTTTATATGCCTGATCTCATTTAATCCTCATAGCTACCTACTATATAATTATACACAGTTTAAATGTATTATTTTATTTTATATAATCATTTTATATAGGAGCTCAGGCTTCAGGAGGGATAGTAGCTTTTACAGATTTATACAGCTAGTGAGAGGTGGAACAGGGATTCAAACTCAAGACTCACTGATGGCAGAGTCTTCTTCTTACCCACTCTATTGATGTTCAGCAAACTCTGGGTCATTTGACTATGACCTATACTATAACTGAATTATGCGAATTTTCCCCACATTTTTTGCATAAATGAATTTTGCCTTATCCTAAGCAATACTATCCCCTGCCTAAAGTAAATAAAAATTAAAAAAAAAAAAACAAACAACAACAGAAAACCAAGATGATCTGTCTCACTTCTAAATTACTATTATGAAACATCAGGGAAACATGACACAGCAGGTAACCTCTCAAGGAATTTACACTTCACTGTTGTTTATCATGTAACTTCCTTCTTCCTTCTCTCCCTTTTGTCCTCTTTTAATCCCTCCCCCTTCCATCCTTCCTTCCTCTTTCTTCCCAGAATCCCCTGGCATCCAGCTAGTTTGGCTTTGTTATTTTTGTTATCCCACCATCTCCACATGCTTTTCTCAGTTTCTTCCTCCAATGTTTGGTTGCAAATTAGGTCACCACCTCCATCTCTACTTCATAGTCTCTGCTTTCCCAAGATTTTCATTAAAGAAATAGAATGCAGATGTGGGAAAAAAAACTCTCAGACACAAAGATGATGACTGATCAAATTATAGAGCCCTTACTATGTGCTAGATTTTGGGGCAAGTGCTTATCATATTTTGACTCTTTTAAAACTCACTACAACTTTATGCAATAATGATAGTATAGTCAGTTTTATAGATGGGAAATGAAAATTGAGAGAGGTTGTCTTTTGCCTAAGGTTACTAGCTGGAAATTTGTAAAAAGCCAGGGTGTGGAACCAGTTACTCAAGACCTCAGACTTTTAAACTTTTTCTTCTGAATTTGGTGAGTTTAAAAATTTTTCCTTGGTGAATTCCTCTCTACACTTTTTTGTTTGGTTGGTTTTTTGTTAAATTCTTTTTTTTTTAAAGATTTTATTTATTTGACAGAGAGAGATCACAAGTAGGCAGAGAGGCAGGCAGACATAGAGAGAGGGGGAAGCAGGCTCCCCACTGAGCAGAGAGCCCAATGTGGGGCTCAATCCCAGGACCCTGGGATCATGACCTGAGCTGAAGGCAGAGGCTTAACCCACTGAGCCACCCAGGTGCCCCAGTCTTTTTTTGCTAAATTCTTTAGATTTTCTTGAAAACTCTCCAAAATGTTCCAGAAAAAAAAAAAAATCCTACCCTTATTGTTAAACTTGTTCTTACTTCAAAAGGAGAACTCATGAATGTGCCAACATATGTCATTCATTTTGAAATCCTACCAAAATACTGTGAATATGTAAATCAGAGTTCCTGACTCATGGCATTGCTAGAAAACCCATGGTGTAAGGAGATCAAATTTTGACCAATTATAAAAAATTTTGACCAATTTAAAAAATAAATGAAACAATACAACAGACAAATCTGTTTTTATATTCTGAGAGAAAGTCTAATGAACTGGGATAACTGTGGCTTTTGGAATTAGGAAGGATGTCAGTTAACACCTGGCCATTACTGAGCTGCGGGACATAACATTGCTTAGCTTCAGTGTCTTGCCTAAAAATGGGGTTAAGGGGGCTCAGAGGGATTTGGGAATAAATAACTACATAAAAGTTCTATTTAGTGCTTTGGCATGGAGAAGGGAATCAGTGCTATTTCACTCCCATCTTCTCTCTTCACCCTTCACTACCATAGACAGTAACTCTACAGCCTATATTCTCAAATCCCTTCAAAGCTCAAATAAAAAACTGCAAAGTCCTTGGAGCATTTAATGTTCCTCAGACAGACATTCCATCTTCAAATTTGAAAATACTCATAGCAACTTCCTTTTGTCAAATCCTTATTTCAGAAATCCTGAATCAAGAAATGTTAATTTTGATTATGGCACAGTTCATCAAAAACAATCCAGTCTTTCATTACTAAGCTGAGAATTATTAAGGAGGATTAAACTAATAAAATACAACAATACTGTATATATGTCTTCTTTGTATCCATGCTAGTTGAGGTCTTTCATCCCCTTCTAATGTCTTGTATCTCTTTCTCGTTCTCCCATTCCCTGGTGTATTATGTCCTTCAGAGTAGCCCCACTTTCCTTTTTTTCTCCATCCTCTAAACAACCTACTTCCATTTCTTTATTCTCTTATTCTTTCTCATTCACTTCCTCAGAAATTCTTCTGGCAGACAGAGGAAGGACTAAGGCCAATCATGGATGCAATGGCTCTCTTGTCTTAAATAGACATGTTAAGGAATGAAAATGAGAAATTACATATTATGTTTGTCCAGATGTATATTTCAGTTACTTTAACTTTTGCCTCATGTTATCCTGCCCTTCGTTTTATGAGCATTTGAGGATATTTCTTAACTATACTTCTGAATCTGACAACCCTGGATCCAGAAAGGCTAATCATTTCTTCCCCAGTCCTTCATTTTCATTTTTGAGGCCTACATTGCTTTCTCAGTTGACCATCAAACCACATCCAAGATGTCAGAGGGTATTATGACCCTACCCCAGTCCACTGCTGATTGGATCAGAGGCAAACTTCCCTCCCTCTCATGAAGTCTCTATCATATTCTTTATCCTAGGTGTTTGAAATCCAACATTATCCTGTTCAGTCAGGCTCTGCTTTGAAATCAGAGGTGATGTATCATCAGGCCTGGGGGGTATTTGGTCATGTGTTCAAAGAAACAGAAAAAGCAGACAAAAGTGATTGTGGAAAGAGGAGAGAAAAAGAGAAAGAGAATTAGAGATAAGAGATTATGGTGTCCTCAGAAGAACACAGCCACCATCAATCCAATAGCATTTCACTCCTTGATTCCAGGCTCACGGAAGACCCAAATAACTTTCCTGCAATTGAGTTCCATAAAAAGTCTCTTTATTTTAAGTTGCACTGTAAAGGTTATATCCCTATCTAGGCAATTTCTGAAAATAAAAAATGGCATAAGACATGGAGATGACAAACCATAGATTTGGTTCACATAAACCTACAGATTTGGTTCACATGTTCTATCCCTGAAGAGTCATGTTAGAAAAATATGATGCTATTTTATCAAAGGCTGTTTTTGATGCATTGGCAGTAGGCTTGGTGAAATATTTAGACTCATATGTCAGCAATTCTCAAACTAAAACTAAATTGGACTCCTCAGTAATTCAATAACCAGAGTGCGAGATCTCCATCCATAAATGACAAAATTGGGAAAATGGACTAGAATTTGAGAGGGGAGGAAATATTTTTGATTGTGTGATTTGGACACTGACCGAGCTAGGTGTAAGTTTCAGTCCCAACAGTTACTAATTAAGATTCTGAACAGTTGTTTAATGGTACTAAGTCACAGTTTCCTTTTCTGTAAAACTGAGAGAACAATTATCTTTCAGGTGGGGATTATGAAAGAAAATAAAAGAGGAAGCAGAAAGAAGAAGGAGAAAAATCACACAAGGGGAAAAGGGTGAGGTGCAAGAAAGAAATGAAAAAAGTTCCACCTACATTGTTCATGTGTCAGCTCTCTCTGAAGCACTTATAGACTGATGTATACACAAAAGGCATTTAATCCATAAAGCCTGAAGTAGTAGATATGATTCATGTGTCACCATTCTTTACATAGTTCTTTAGAAGTACTATTTTCATTCCCTTACTAGGTGTTTTATTTTTTTTAACATGATTTGTGGGTTTTTTGGAGTTTGTTGTGTTTGTTGTTGGGTTTTGTTTTGTTTCATTTTGTTTTAATTTACCATCAGTGTTACAGAAAGAGATCATTCATACTCATGGCTTGTCAAGGCTCAGTGACCCTATTTAAATGTTTTGGATACTCTGAGCTGTATTTCAAATACAGAAAATATTTAATTTGCTGTTATGTTCCGGAGAGACTGCATTAATTCACTCATTCAGTCATTCAAATTTATTAAATACCTACTAACTGGTTTACAATTCCATTTCTTATTTTATGTATTTCCTATAGCTTTTCTAGGTAATGGAAGCTCATAGAAATTCCAGATTGTATCTTATTCCTTACATAAATATGTGTTTTCATATAACAGAAATCTCAAGGCTACATTAGGAGCTAAAAATCTCAGGGGAAAAGTTATGTGTTAATGTAACACAGACACTCCTCTGTGACTTATCTTCAGTCCCATTATTACATTGCAATATCATCCCAGCTTTTCCCATTTTATTTATTTTTCTATTCCTTCTATCAGGGGAAAGTAACTTAACCTTCAACTTCTTTATCTATATAAAATTTTGAATTGTTCTGAATTAAGAATCCAAGTCTTGGTGCATATCCTAATTCTGAAATTCATTAACAAGATCTTAAATTATTTAAACCTGAGGTGATGTGAAGGCAGGTCTGGAAAAGCCATAGTTGGCCATTTGCTGGCACAAGCAGAAAAAGCAGAGATAACTACAGAAAGAGATAGGAGAGAGAAAGAGAGAATGTTTTAAATGAGAAAAAAAATTGACATAATCTAGACCATACACTCATTATGATTACAAATTATGATTTAAACCCTGATTTTCAGGGTGTCATTTTTTTAATTCATAAAATGGCAGCAATAACACCTATCTCATTGTATTTACCTTGGATGATACCATGTGTGTACAATGCAAGAAGATAAAAGGTCTGTATTATTTAATACTGAAATTTTATTTTATTCTCATTATAGTTTAATGATAGTGATAGATTGTTCACGTTATTTATGTTTATCCTACTTCATTTTTATGCTAAACCCATCTGTTATCACACTGAGTTTTTATTAAAAAAAGAAAACTATTAGAAGAGTTATGTGACCTTTAAAATGTTCCAGGGAGTTTCCCCTGTCTTTATCCTTTCCCTCCTCCTCCTTCCTCTTCATTACCATAGTGAGAGTGTAATAATAATTTTTACAGTTTGACTTCTAAAGGAAATCATAGAGGTAGAGTTGTTTGGTGATGGGGCAAGTCAGAATTTTGCCTTATCCACACCTGCATACCATTGCCAACATTCTGTATCACTTTAGACTCTATGTTTGAGAAGTGTGATATTGATTGCCATACTGCGGAAGCCAGCCTAGTAGGCTGCATCCTCAGGAGAATTGCCAATTGTGGAGGCGCAGGATGGATGACTGACTACACGCACCCAGTCCTTTTTTCTGACAAAGCTTTCACTTGTGATTAATTCTCCATCTCCTCTCCTGTTAGCAGCTGCCAGTTTCCAACCTAATGCCCAACTGCCAATCAGGTTCCAGTTATTTTTAATTAAGACCACTCACAAATTTCCCTCACGTAACGTGAATGGAAAGAAGGGGAATCCTCTTATTCATAATCAAATTTCATGTGTAAATTGCCTTAATCACACTTGTCTGGCAGTCTTCTAATGTGCTACAGGAAGCAGCACTTTTCCAGTTCAGTCATGCATGGACTCCACACCTTACCTCTCAGATCCACAGCCACAATTATCTGTTTTTATTTGTATCTCATTAAATCTGAAATTTCTTTCAGTAGCTGAATATTGAAACTTTGCACTCTGCTGTCTCAACATCTGCTCTCGGCTGCCCATGAACAGATGGCACTGGCTTCACCCAGGTCAAACTCAGAGATGGACTTTGGGAATCACTTATAAAAAATTATTGTGGGATCAACAACATAGATTCACTAACAATGCATAAACTCTATTTATACAGGACACATGGAAATTCACGTTTAGGCTCACTTGAACATCAAAGTCAAAATAACTTCAATATGTAGAACATTCACTAAGTTAAACCTCTTTGATTTAGATAATTGCCTGTTTGATTCTCTAAATAATATTCTTATAAATATTTGGAGGCTACCCATAAAAAAGTAGAGGAACTGTCCTTTTTAAAATTATTGTGGTATGGCATAGTCAGGAGCTTACATGAAAGTTGAGATTAAAAAAAAAAAAAAAGCAGAACCTGGATCATACACTCATGATTAGAAATTGTTCCCAAATTTAATCCTGAGTTTGAAATCCAAAACATTTTGGGGCTGTTATATCCACCTGGAGAATGGCAAAGTGTGGGAAGTCTTTGTAGTCTTTGAATCATATAACAGATATTTGAAAACTCATGGCTATAGAAAGTTTTATACGATGGAAAGGAAAACTACTAGGTGTTCATTCAGTCACACCAAGTACCACCAGAGGTCCCTTTTTCAGGATGTAGAGTCTGGTTGATGACTTCTGCTTGTATGTGTTTCTGTTCTTCCTATCTTCTCTTTCATCTAAATCCTGACCATAGCATTCTGTGCTAAAATCTTTCAACAGAAACCATCACTTGGAATGCTACAGTCCATATTTTCTGGTGGTCTAAAAGACCTTCACAAAGCTACCCTCCTTCTCCCCATTCCCTTCTCTTCCCCCTTTTAATTTTGACTGGCATCTAAGTATTCAGTATGCATGGCACTCTTCCATGTCCTTTACATGTATTTGGTCATTTAATTCTCACAACATAAGAGTTTGTAGATGCATACAGTGAGACTTACAGATGCTGTAATTTGGCTAATGTCATAATAACTGTCAAAGATAGAATTGGATCTCAGAAATTCTGCTTCCATAGCCTGTGCTCTTGAGGATTTTGCAGTACAGTTAGACTAAGCTTCAACAATAAAGGGTTACTAATCAAAACATTAAATAATATAAAGCATCACCATATTAGTGATTTAGCACCTTGG